>WAAB01025686.1:112931-145103 GCA_013389865.1 Piaya cayana | reverse complement strand
CTTCCACACAGCTTAGTGTCATCTGCAAACTTGCTAAGGGTGCACTCAATGCCTTCATCCAAGTCATTGATGAAGACATTGAACAGGGCTGGACCCAGCACTGAGCCCTGGGGAACACCACTTGTGACTGGCCTCCAGCTGGATTTAACACCATTTACCACCACTCTCTGGGCCTGGCCAGCCAACCAGTTCTCCACCCAGGAGAGTGTGTGCCTGTCCAGATATTACAGAAGTGTCTCAACTGAGTAAAAGTCAACCATTAAACATATTGTAGGACTGCTGCAGGCAATGGTGCATTCTCCATGGCATCTCAGATTCATGTGGCTACTGTTATGTCACAGCCCGTGAGAGTATGGTTGATTTGGCCAGCAATCAGTGGAGAGAATTAGTGATCATATTCAGTACATATAATACAAATAGCTATTAACTTCAGTAAGGCAGGATTTGGTAGCCTTGGAAAACAGATGATCTAGACTATTTTGTCATTTCCTGATCTTAGAAACTGTTACAGACACCAACCTTATTTGTAGGTCAGTTGGTTGATGTGGCCCTGAATACACAGCTTTCATCAGCTCCTTTTTGTCTTATCACCTTCACACAGGTTGAAAAAAACCCCTTGCAACCATTACAAGAGCATCTCTGACTATAGATTATGACAACTAAAGGGAAATGCCAGGCCCTTTCATATACCTAAATCTGGCCACAGGATCATTTTCTGTAAATGAGTAATAATCCTTCTCCTTTCTTTATCCCCTTGAGAGAATATCTGAAGTGCATCATAGTTAAGCTTAGAAATCATTACATTTAAGTTATTGGGACAGTCATTTCCCTAAACAGCTACCACTGGGAGCTGTTCAGAGTTAATGCTTGGAAAACAAGGAAGAAAATGCCCTGGGGTATTCCTACACTTGCAGCTTGTTTCTAAGGCTGCCAGCATTAACAAGGACATGAAGGGAGTAACATCCTCTTTTGAGCATGTGTTTTAATCACCCTAGTCATATACTGAAGCCCCCAAATACCGGCCCATCACCCTAACAGATTATGTGCAATTGTGAGAAACAGCAGAAGTGTTTAAACACACCACCTGTCAAACCTGAATCTGGCAAGTGCCAGATTACAGGATTTCTTGCTGTAAGTCATAGGTCCTAGTTTAGTTTGAAACTAATGGAAGTCAGTTTAATGGGGAATTCAGATCTCATAGAATATGCAGAGTGGTGAGACGTTGGCACAGGTTGCTCAGGGAAGCTACAGCTGCCCCATCCCTGAAGATGTCCGAGGCCAGGCTGGATGGGGCCTTGGGCAGCCTGGGCTGGTGGGAGGTGTCCCTGCCATGGCAGGGGGCGTGGGACTGGATGAGCTTTACAGTTCCTTCCAATCCAAACTATTCTATGGTTCTATGATAATGTATTTATGCTTATACTATTGCTCCCAATTCCAGAAGAATGGAAAAAATGCTAGAGCTTGCTGGCTGTTCTAATCAGGGGTAATACTAAACCACAATTGTGACAAAACTTTCCCCAGTTAGTTTTTAGGACTTTTAATTCACCAGCTCTGTATTTGGTTTTCTCTGCCCGAATACATTTACAGGTCCACAGTTGGGAATGATGCTTTTGATAACGGAGTGATCTATATTGCCTTTCATTTAAAAAACCCTTTGACTAGTCCTATGTGAGAACATGGACAAAGAAAATGTTTGTGTAGCAATGACATCCTTTTTTTCCCCCCACTTTCAGTAGCTTCAAATTGGGAGTGAGAGAACAGAACTGATACTGGTAGGAAGTTCTTCACACTGGAGGTAAAATAGCACAAAGAAGAGGAAAGCTGCTGGGAGCAGGACAAGAAAGTAGTGCCATTAAACATCTGGGAAAGTAGGTACACATATCAACTGGAAAGCTGTTGACTGGGAACATTTGTATACCCCTAGTGCTACCACCTGTGCTTTTGCTGAAAAACATATTTCTTCTAACAGCCTCAGTTGCAAAGCCAGTGCTTTTTAAATCCTCCTAGTAGGTTTTAACCTAGACAATACTAAGCATCAAAAGCGTAAGTAATTCCTTTCCTCATTCCAATCACTTCCAAGAACAGTTGTTTCTGGTTTACATCATCATTAATAACCAGAGAAATAAATCTGTAGCTATAATGTAAGCTCACATACCAGCAGCAAACTTCTACTGATGCTATACAGCCTAGATAGAACATGGCTGAAAGAACATCATGGCATGTTTTCCATTAATATTAATAAAATCTAATATACCTGCTTATTAAGTGAAACTATTAGCTCAGAAATACTTGTAAAAAAGAAAATGTCACTTCCATTGTGTGATGCTGAAGTCTGAACGGTGCAAGTAGCAATAAAACTACACTATGTCAGCACCTTAGCAAAAATATCTTTTCACCCAGCAGTTGATAACAGAACATGATAATGTTACATCTGAATTAAAACAACAAGGATATTTATGCAACGGTCTAGCACAGAGCACGCAGCATAAAGAACACGCCTGCCAGGCGAAGCTGTAGGAAGAGATGCATTTCATTTCTTAAAAATACACATCTTAAATCTTCATTTCATGAGACTGTTACAAAGCAAGACCTTATAAAATCCTTACAGAGGTATCAGTTTAATACATTAAAATGATAGATTAAGAGCAAATTGCCTTGCTAAACACAATGGACGTGTAGAACTGTACCAGGGAGACTCCCAAAATTTCTAATACTCTTACAATGCCCCTTATTGATATATTCAGGTATATTTGTTTGTGCATGATCTCTTCATACATTTTGTGCTTAATGAAACCATGAACTCAGGCTACTTGTCAAACAGTCCCCCTCCCCACCCTGAATAGAACTCAGACTTGGACTCATGCAGCATCCATGTGTGTTGTCCTGCACACGAGCTACAGGCAGTAGGTCGCATGATTTGAGAACAACTGAGGCAAGAGGCAGTAGCTAAGAGTAGACAGGGGAGCAGCTGCACTAGAGAGCAGTTAGCTCTCCATGAGAATGACCAAACCCCCTGGTTATCCCATAGCTGCACTTCCTTGGCTGGGGGGGCACACTGATTACCTGCTTACAGCACCCTGAGCAGCAGATCCTGTCTTCTGAAAGTCACAGCACAAGTAGTAGTGAAGGACTATGAATGGAACTGGAGACAGAAGCAAGTCTCAGCATGCGTATGACCCAACAGATATGAGACATTATAATCTTGTTCCCTGGTAATCACATAATGGGAAAACTAAGAATGGCTTTTGTAGAGGAAATATTTACCACACAAATAGATTTGGTGTCTTGAAGAAGTCAATGAGCACAAGGATACTGGTGATCTAGTGGATAATTATATTTGGGTTTTTCATAGAATCTCACTCTGCTGTGGGTGACCATCAGAGGCAGGATACCAGAGCAGGGATGCTGTATCTCCCACCAAGGGCTCCAAGAAACTGAGCAGTTACAGGACACAATAGGACAAAATATGCCTTTTCTGTTCTAATGAAATCTCTTGTTAAGTTGATTTTTCCCTGGAGGGAGTGATATTTCAGTGCTAAGCAACACCATCTCCCATGTCCACATGCTGTGAATGCTCACACTAAAAAAACCCAGGAAGGTGTTTGAACAAACAGAGCTACAGAAGTAACTGCAAACACATTGATAACAACTGGCCTGCATCTTTCTGCAAGTCAGAATGGAACCTGTGCAGCAGTCAGTTTGTTGCTGAGGGGAGTGAAGATTTGTGAATATTTCAGCTTCTGGACTTGAAAAAAACCCATATTTACTCTCAAAATCTAATAACAACTATCAAATATACTAATTAACAGAAATGAAATGAGTTTTACTTCTATCATGGCATTGTATGGTTTGCTGTGATCTCACACCTTCCTATCGTACTTCCATATTTCAAGTTTTACCTCTCCACTTTCTAGGTAAAAAGTTATACACATTTGTAAAAGGAACAGCACAACACACCTACAACTGCTTAAAAGATTACAGGATAGAGGAATGTATTGTTGTTAGTGGGGAACAGTCAGTGCTTTAGGGCATGAAGTTCTGAAATCCAGGCAAGACTTAGAAAATTTCTCTTTCATATGTGAGGCTGATAAGCCAGGCAAAAGCCTAATGTCCATGAATTAACACTCAGAGCTCCCACCTTTCATAGTAGTCCAAAGGAAACCATGTGCTAAATACATCTAAAACTTCATCATGCCTTTTTTGTTCATTTGAAAACAGATTCCCAAGTCTCAAAATATTTGCCACATTGTTTTTTGAAATACAGTGAAACACATTCACCCATACGTTTCTTCCAGAGAGTGCAGCAGCACGTGCTGGTAGCAACCTACAGCAGTTAACATTCCCAGTAGTTTCCTGGATGCCCACTGGCCTGAAAGCCACTGTGAAAATCACCATTTTTTTCTGTGTTGATATTAAAACTGAGTCATTAGGAGTCAATATATCTATTATGATGATATTCGATTTCTTGCCATGCTGGGTCATTAATCCAATTCTGCCAAAACTCTTTATTCCCATGTGCAGTATGTGAGCAGCACCAGACAGGCTCGACCATTATTTTAACAAAACTACAGAGAAGCCGTTAAACACAAAGGATCACTTTATTTCTCAAATCACACCCCTCTCATTCTTGAAAAGGTGCATTTACAACTGTCACTATTTTAAATATATTCTGTATTTTCCTGTGAAGTTAAATACTTTAAAGAAAAATCCCCAAAGCTATAAATACAAAGCACAATAGTTTCACTTTATGACTTGCTTTGAGCATTGCCTTGTCCTGTATCTACTCTAGAGGGTTTTGCTGCTCTTTGAAGCTCTTACAAGAGGAATCCAGAGCCAGTCTTCCTTGCTCTTCTGAACCCTCTGCTTACCAGCTGTTAATACAAACTGTTAATAGGATGATCGAGCATGCACTGAATAGCTTATAGCAGTATAGTAGTTCTAAACCTTTCATTACAAATACACAGATTGTTACCAAGGATATAATTGTGATGCTTCTTTTTCTAGATGCTCATAAAAAATACTGTTACATTTGATAATGTGCATGTCTGCTTGTGAAAAGGAAATCAGTACTAACAAGGTTTGTTGGATTGTTCAATGGACAACTTACAAACCCAGACAATTCCCAAAGTTATCGACTGGATCACTGCAGCACAATCTGCAGCCATCATTTTACCTAATTAGACCAAATGGTTGGCAATGTGTATCCTCTGCGGTATAAAATATCACTAAGGTCATCAGAAGGTGCCATCTGGGGTTTATTCTCAAATGATAAGCACAGTCCACTGTGATAGCACAGCTCCTGCTAACAGCCAGGAATGGAGGTCTGACAACACAGTTTTTATGGCATTTGTCACAGTAAAGGAGAGGTGAAAGTTGTCCAGTGCAGGCAATATCATGCTCCTTCAAATTGCTGAGACTGGAAAGTTGAAGTGCTTCCTGTATCAGAAGCTGCACTCCTGGAAAGTTTTCCTTGAAAGAGGTGTCAGTATGAGCCCAAATGGGTGTGGCTGTGAATTCATCTCAGTTATATGTCTTTTTCCAGAGACATTATTACTGAAAATGCAATCAGGGTCTGGCAGGCTGGTTTTGCTACATATACATGCACATAAAAGAACATGCAAATAATACGATAAAGTATAAACTTTAGCTGAAACTCATACCTGCTCTTTAGAAGGTCTGAGGTAGTTCAGAACCACTCTGTTTCGAAAAGAAGCAATTTAACACATGTAACTTTCCGAAGTAGAATAATTGCTACAGAGAAGGGGAATGTAAACATAGTTTTAAACTGCTGTCAAGAAAGAGGAGCACTGATAGAAGTCTTATGAGGAGCGGCTGAGAGAGCTGGGGTTGTTTAGTCTGGAGGAGGCTGAGGGGTGACCTTATTGCTNAGGTGGATGAGGTGCTGAGGGGCATGGTTTAGAGATTGATAGGAATGGTTGGACTTGATGATCTTGTGGGTCCTCTCCAACCTAGTGATTCTATGAAATGAATGAAAAAAAAATCATTAAAAGCTGAGCTTCTGTTTAGCCTGGCTCCTTAGAGAATCATAGAACAGTTTGGGTTGTAACCTACCTTAAAGATCACTTGGTTTCAACCCCTTGCCACGGGCAGGGACTATTTCCACTACATCAGGTTGCTCAAAGCCTCATCCAACCTGGCCTTGAACACCTCCAGGGATGGGGCAACCTGTGCCAGTGCCTCACCATCCTTACAATAAAAAAACCCACACCGTATTACTATATAATCTAAACCTATGCTCTTTCAGCTTAAACCATTACCACTTGTCTTATCACTGTACATGCTGATGAAGAGTCCCTTCCCAGCTTTGCTGTAGGCCCCCTATTTAAGTACTGAAATGCCACTCTAAGATCTCCAGACTTCTCTTCTCTGGGCTGAACAAACCAAACTCTCTCAGCCTATCCAATACAGAAGGTGCTCCAGACCTCTGATCATCTTCATGGTCCTTGTCTGGCCTTGCTCTAACAGATCCATATCTGTGCTGAGGACTCCAGAACAGATCCAGCATTCCAGGTGAGGTCTCACGAGACCAGAATAGAGGGGAAGAATCACCTTCTTTGACCTTCTGTTCACACTTCTTTTGATGCAGCCCAGGGTATGTTTGGCTTTCTGGGCTGCACGTGCAGATGTTGAGCTTCTTGTCTTTGAAGGAACAATATTAACATTCACTCCAGAAAGAAAACCAATGCTAATAATGAAATTGAGTAATGCAGAAAGGGAATTTTACAAGAGATTGGACAAGGTTTTTAGGTAGGAGCACTAAATTGTGAAATAATGTTATACTTCTCAAATCTGTCTGCTCAATGTGATGTTGGCAGCTCCAGGGAGCTGATATACCTTCACACAAGAACATTGAAAAGTTATCAATTCTTTTAAGGTTCACTTTCAATGATGCAGTTTATTTAGAAAACAACACTTATGTACAACTAAAACATTGAGCAATGCACAACTAACAAATTCAGCATATATTTAGTGCATCATGGTGAGAAAACCTTAGGCAAGCCTGTACAATGTCTGACTTACTACTTAAGTCAACAGAAAACCTCTAATTAATTTTTCTTTTAAGGGTTACAAACAGAGTGTGAACAGATTTAAGTACAGGCTCCAAAAGGACTAGTATTTCTTATATCCACTTTTTGTTCACTAGCACTTGACAGCCTAGTGGTAGGTGCCTTTAAAGTCTGATATGAACAAACTTGGATGAGAATATTCTATTCAGCGTACGACAGAGGTAAAAATAAATTTATTTAAAAAATCTTTAATACATCACAATTTGGAGGAAAGTTCCAGGAACACCGGAGCATCGCCAATATGATCCTAAGTAGGGAGGAAAAGAAAAGGAGTAACAAGCAGATTTGGGGAAGCATGCAGGAAAAAGTAAGAGCTGTGAGGACTGGAGAAAAATAGAACTAGCTCAGACCACAAGAACCATATCTTCCTGTTGCTCTTCCCATAAAAACTACTAAGCCTTTGCCTCCTACATTCTCTTACTTTCTTTTTTTTTTCAGTGCTCACTTTCAGATCAGTGATAGAATCCCTAACAAAATACCCTAAATTAAAAAACAAGTCTGCGTAGAAACACATCTTTGCAATTAGTCACTTCATCTTGGGTAACACATACATTTTCTTAGTTGTATCTGCACAGATGCACACATATTGAGCCCAGTCTTTGCCCCAACCTTCTCCTTGCAACTGCAGCTCCTCCTCTAAGAGTGAAACGTTTCTAGTCTAATCATCTAAGCCCATGAACTTTGTATTATTGCATAAGATCATTCACTCCAAAATGACATAATTCCTGAAACAGATCCAAATCATGTAACACTGATGCCCTTGTTATTAAAAATGCATACACACACTCTCAAAACCATCCAAATGGGATCCTGGCCTGTACAGAGCACAAGAAACCTGCCCTCACTCTCGAGCAATGATCCCGCACCATTGTTTCAAAAGCTCTTTCTCAGTGTGACAATCTCCACAAGAAATTCCTGTGATGAATTCTACAATCTTTTAGCAGCTGAAAATAACTAAACACCCCAGCAGACAGCAGCTGCAGAAGATGCCAACCCCCCCCCACCGATGCTGGGGACTGACTATGCTTCAAAAGCACAACCTAAGTTTTTTTTTTTCTGGAAAGAGAAAAGCTTCTAAACACTGCTGTTAAACACATTTCTTGGATTCCAGGTATTAAACCTAAATTAGTTTATGATTATAGTTCAAGAGGACAAAGAAAACAGATAGGATAATGTAGAGTAAAACTTATACAAAGGAAATGAGTATTTTCTAGTAGGTGCAAGTTCCCTGCTTCTGCTACAGAAAGAAGCTGCAATAGCTACTATTCACTCGAATTACATGGCAGAGTTTTAGACAAGCAAACCATCCTCTTTACAGAATACAGCCCAACTTACTCCATGTTTCAGGAGTCACTTGCTACTTTTTGGACACAGCATTTGCTGTAAAGACCACACAGGTCAGTTGTGTGAACTCCTCAAACCACTTTAAACAGACTGAGGTGTTCATGTATCTGCCAGTTTCCAGGAGTCACTAGATAATTCTGAAAAATCATGAGAAAGGGGTTTCCTCTCTTTGCACTGAGGGACGAGGACCTGCACAAAGAGGTGATAAAAAGTAGCAGGAGGCACTGGAGAGGCACTGTTACACCTGTGCCAGGTGATCACCATTCATTCAGATTTTAGCCAAAACTGTTTGAACTTCAATTCCTATGAGGTTTATGTAATGAATTGATTATATATATTTTTTTTTCTTCTTCACAAAACTGGGTTGTATTATTCTATTAGGCTGGAGGGTATAGGAAAAGAAATAAAACTCTGATGACTCACTGGGTGATAATGTCTAATGCTAAGGGTGTGCTGTACTTAAGTGCAGAGCTGATTCTTCACTTAATTCCACCATTTGTATATACCACAGTAATTAAACACACACAGTATCGCAAAGCCAATATATAGTTGTACTGGGATTACATCTAGTGCTGAATGGCAGATACCTGCAGTTTTCTCATATTATAATACAGTTGATAATTTGGGCTTTTTTTGTCTAAGAAAAGTTGCAGGGTGACCTAAAAACTATTTTTATAGTAAGTATTTTCAAAATCCAACCTAGATCCAGATTCTATCGTGGAGTATGGGTGGGACTTTGACATTATCTCAGCCAAATCTGCGTAATAAAAGCTTATGAGGGCGAATGAAAAGGCTGCAGGGCTTTTTGAGGAGTTAACAAAAGCCATATGAAGGCTCATTCTGTAATTGCTGCAAGTCACGCATACAAGGTATCTAGAAGGAATATAGGTGTTTTCTTCGGACTGCACCTTTGTGAAGAGCATTTAATTTGCCGTATTTTATTCACCTTACTACAGTCAAATTACCAGCACTTAAATACTTGTCAAAGTTTTGGATCTGGCCTCCCATACCTTGTTTAGACACTTGCACGTTTTAAGCAACCATAAAAGAGAGTCAGCATCCTGCGATATCAAAATGGTAACAGTTCACACTTGCCTACATAGAATTGTTTTTCAGTTCTGGAATGTGTTCTAAACTCAAGCTAAATAATTAGCTACTAGCTCTATTCAATTGACAACAACAATAAGTTCAGAAAGTACTAAGCATTCTGATCTATATACACTATTAACTGAGAGATGGGGATGGGAACCAGGCCTTAAGCATGCTCTGGGATCTACAAGTAATTATTTTTGAAGAATAGTTTTGTCCTCTGGAAACTGATATCATGACATACAAACCTAAACTTTTACTCTTAAACATGTTAAGTCTTAACTGACTCTGACAATTTGCTGACTGCTCCAGCCATGCGTTCACTTGCCCAACTGATGGTATATCAACACCTGTCAAAACATAAGCCAATTAATACTTTCAAAGAGAAACCCAACATATAGCATGCCTACTTTCTGTGAAATGGCATCTAAATTCCAGCTCCTTATTGAGTGTCTTGGAGTGAGCAGCATTGTATAAATAGAACTACTAACATATAACAATCAGACAAAAATGGCATTAACTTTGTCTTCTAATCTTTGTGCTGACTCTAGATGTACAAAACACTGCTAAATAATGAGCAGATGCTCTAATGCATTTGGTGGGAAGACTTAATTTACTTGAAGTGGAACACTTACAGACAACCTTTTCTTTTTTAATGCAAACTAACTCTCATCAAGTCAGATACTAAGCTGAATTTTCTAATTTGATATTATCATTAGCTGAAGATGAAGATGTGTTAAATTCATTTGACTTTTTCAGCAATGCTGAGAAGCACTGCACTCTTTCATGAGTTGCCATAATAAACAAGAAAAAACACTTTCAAGGGGAAAAAAGAAATTGAGCCCTAAGCTGCAATGAAGAACAGTTCTTTCTCTAATGAAATTGGTGATTCCTCCTCAGTATGATCTTTTACACTAGACTTGGATTAACTTCTTGTCACTGTAATTCCACTTTGCACGCCATTTGAAAATGTTTTAGAGCAATGGCAATGGCTCAAATACAGAGCTGCACAATTTTACTCACTTCAGAAGCTAATTTTCCTGGATAAATTAGTTTTAAGGAGCCGAACATTTCTGTGAATAAAAATCTTTTAAATGCACTTGGAATAAGTTAATTAAAACCCCAGAATTTAGAGAGAGCTTTGTTGAGCTCCATATGAGTCAAGTCTAGATCTGAATTCAACCTTGGAAGAAAACTGAGTAAAGGAGGCCTGGAGAATTTAAAGACAAGTAATTACCATAACTAAAGTACTAAATAGAAATAATGTCTCGATACTGACAATATAGTTAGTTCCATTATATAGAAATCTAAACTCTATAGTTTCTGACAAGAAAGCAATGAATACCTAGTCAGTTCTGCTCTATCTGTTTAGCAAATATGAGTTACTGATAACACAATCCTGAATACGCACAGCATTTCATCACCCTGTAACCCTGATATCTTAAATACCCTGATGTTTAGCTGTAACAGCACAATTTAATTCCACTGAAAAGAAAAAAAAAGATTAAAAATATATTGCAGAAGAATATACAAGAACTACACCTAAAACTGGGAGTCAATAAATACAGATAATAAATAGAAAGAATAAGAATATTCACACCAAACTGCAAATCAGTTCTGTGTGGATTCTTCCTTTGTTACTAGTACTGTGTTGCTGCCACCATGTTTAAGACAGAGACCCATTTTAGGCAATAAGATAATAAGGGTATTTGTTGGTGGGTAGTGTTAGAAGACCAAGAAGAGTTCAGGTCACTTATAAACAACATTATTTCTCTGAATAAAAAGGTAAAGGATTTACACTAGAAGATGTGAAGTTGTGGCAGGACTTGTATTAAAAGCCTAGGAGCTCTGAGGCCTGTAGAACCTGATACTGTTTGCTTTGGAAATCTCTCAGATCTGTTCATTCAGATTCTTGGCGGAGAACTAATATCACAGGAAATAAATACACATTTCTGTTTAACAGAGTCATAGGACAAGAACACAAAGATGTGTAGTTGGTTATAGTCTACAGGACTCGTTTTGTACCACAAACTTTAATTTTGTACAAAGATTACAAATGCAAAATCTTGTTCTCTCTCTGAGAGCCTGAACTCAGAACAGCTGGCACAAACTGGTTTTTATTCTTATGTTCAAACATTCTCTACAACGGTTACTAAAGATTAACAGCTAGGAAGTTATGTCCTTTGCTTATCCACAGTTTGAAAAAAGCAAACTCTTTTGATCAAACTGCGAAGAAATACCACCACTGACACAAAAGGACTTGTCTAGCAAAGACAAGATACACTCCATGCAACTCAGTAGTTCCAGCATGGATTGCAACCAGAATAAAAGTCTTCTGTTTTAATGTCTTTTAAAAACAAAAAAATAAAAACCCCCTCCAAACCAAAACTAAACAAAAATGACCCAGTCATGACTTTTTGGACCTATACTTAAACATGAGAGTTGTGTCCCCATTTGCTGGTCTCAATACTTCCATGCTCCAAAGACTGTTAAGCCATAAGGTAGGCCAGCACCCAGACGAGGCGCTGGCTGGCACGACCAGTATCTTGCCTCAGAACTCCCTAACATCTGAGGCAGCTGTGGCACATATTATAAGCTGTACGTAATGCAATGGGCATGCATTTTCACCAACAGACATTGAATTCACAAGTCAGAAGACAGCAGTGGGAATGGAGGGGACTATGTGCAAATTTCAGAACTCAACTGCTATTTGGCAATGAAAAATGCTATATTATTATTGATAAAGTCTAATCAATTTTATTTGAAACAAGAAAAAGGAAGCTTTTCTCCTTTGCAGCTTCTACTGAGATTCATTGCTAGCATGTGTTATATTTCTTCCTGTTTTTAGCACAACCAGTAACCAACAGGGAAATTCGTTCAAATTAAGTAGTGTGATAAATTAACATGCTATTTGCTATGTTGATATAACTCATTTTACCACTATGGTTATGTAACGGAAAACCGTATTTATTCTACACTGGCTTTGTTTTTTGCTGACAAGCCTATCTGTCACCACAGGAAATTCCAAATTCATAAACCGAATAGCTGGCATTTCCAAGATAATGTACTTTCTGAGGAGTAGCAACCTTCCTAATCAACTTTTCTAATTACATCAGCGCTTGTCTTGATACAAAATCACTTAATCCCATACTGAAAGACTAACATGGACTTCTTCCTAAAAGTCACATAGACCTCAAGTAAGAGACTGTATCATCATCAGTGTGGAAACAGAATAAGCAAAGTAGCAGGCAATGTAATCAAGACACATATAGATGGATAACAGATTCATTGATTGTAAAGAAAGAGCCAGATCTACTACAATACAATGTAAAAGCATCATATTCATGAAGATTATGAGAAAACTTTATGCACACATGGCCTTAGAATTTTTTGCTCTGGACTGCAAACATTTTTTTTCTTGGAAAAAAATAAGTATCTGCAAACTCTGCTTTTTGTATTTGAACAACTGCATGCCACTGACCAGATGCAGTTCCACTCTTCTAAACCAAACACAACTGATGACTTGTTGCAAGTTTTCATAGAAATACAGGTAAAATTTAAGTACTCATCTTCTGGAGTGAAAAATATGTTTGTCTTCAAGATGGATGCTTGATTTAGGAAAGTGTAAGAAATGACAACTTTGTACTTTGAAAAGTCAACTAAGGTCAAGATTAATATAACATCCATTAATTAGTTTGTTGATATCATGAAGGCTTTTTTTGTCACCCCAATGATGAATGAGGGAATTTGCACCTCAGCAGGTAAACATGTTTGATCCTTCTTTAATCTACAGCACAGCATTCACTACAGCCCAGAATAAGAGACAAAGTGGAATACAGAGTCAAAACAATTTAGAAAACAGATTACTAGTTACAAAGGAATATGAACAAAGATTAACTTCTAAAAAATAACATATATTCTGGATTGATGTGTTCCATAAAAATTTCTTTGCAATGGAAGCCTTCAGGGATCAAATACTTATTTCATATGCCTTCTATTCTGCTCGAGTAATTTTAGATTTCTACTGTAGCTCTGCCTTTTATTTCCTTCTGTTCTTCTTGCCTTGGTTAGATTAGAGAAGTAGAGTGTTAATGGGGTACTTGATGAAGATTGAAGACCTATTTTGTCCCCCCTCGGAGACCAGCCTGATTTGAACAAATTGAGGAGAGTGAAGCAGTCTCTTCATGTCCTTGGGAAAAGCCTTTTCCATTCCAGCACTGCCAGCTTTCAGACATGGTCCCCTTAGTTCACAGACAAAATGAAAGAAAAGGTGCCAGCACAAGAAGGTTCTGAATAATTTTAAATAACATCAGCAGGGCCACAAAAACTCCCCTCAATCTCCTTTACTGTTGGTGAGCATGTGAACGTGAGGTGGAACCAGGAGGGGAATGCAGAGAACTAGTGCTTGCAGCTCGACCAGGGCGAGAAACAAGCTGTTGTCCACTAGTTCCCACCTCTGTTGTTACTTCCTTACTGCTCTCATCCTTGTGGGTACTGGTTTGTGCTGGGCACTCAAAATGGACACAGTGAAACACCTGGAGAGAACAAAAAATGAAGATAAAGTAAACAATTAAAAGCTGGCATGACCATGATCAATGTAAGATGAATTTTATATGGAACTATGCAGGCCAGATCAGTGCCAAAGTACCCGTCAAATTAGACTGTTCTACCATGAGGTGAAAAACATCTATCCATGGGCCAGAAACATTTTAACAGTCATACAACAGGAGCAAGAGAAGGCCTTCAAACTATACCAACTTGTACAAATTGCCCTAAAAATCAGAAAGATGATCCAAAGTGGATAGACATATTTTTTATAATTTTTTTTTTTGCCAAGTGGCATAAATACCTACTAGAAGCTATTTTTGACAACAACAATTATATTGTCTTAAATGTATCCTATGATCTATTTTTTTCCTCAAAAGACTGAATAGAAATGAAATTTAAATTATTACCAATATGATTCTATTTCAACATTGCCCTCTGCTGTAATAGAAATGGTAGCTCTACAAACATATCCTGGATTATGTAGAAAGGCACTCTGAGCGTCCAAGGAAGCTGCTGCTTCTTCAGATGAAGTATTCCATTTCAAACAGTGATCATTTTTGGAAGTTTCAAACAATACATGGGACCGCTGTATCTTAGATTAAGAGGACCATCTGTTCAAGCATTTTTTCCAATTTATTTTCTACTTTACTTACTCTTAACTTCTACTTGTTCTTGAAGTGTCTGGGAGGAGGAGAAGCAGGAGCTCTTCAAAACTGTTACAAAACTTCTTTCCACATAATTTCTCATTGCTATGAATTGCACAGATTTGCCACGTACTAAACTAGTAAACCTTCTCCTAGTCTGATGTAAAATATGCTATCTTCCCATGCATTTCAGTTTTATAGATCATCCTGATGAATATTAAAAACTGGATTTAAAAATTATTGGTTTAACATATTTTTGTATGATTCTTCTTGCAAGAAGACTGTATCTTTAAAGCTCTTCTCACAAACAAAGGTAATCTCTTATAACCTTCACTGCCCTTTCCCAGATCCTTCCAAGTTAATATGGACAAAATCAAATACAATAAACAAGACAAAGATATATGATATATTTATACAAAACTACCAAATATTTTATTTTATATCCTTTCGTCAATACAACTGAAAATCCTATTATTCTTTTTGACCATCCCTGTTCAATGGCACAATGAGCAGATGTCTGCAGTGACATGTCTGCAATAGCCCCTGGGTCTTTTCTGAGAAGGTAGCTAGCTAATTCAAATTCTGACAGCATACATGAAATGAATAAAAAAAAATTCACTGTCAGTAGGGGTTCTTTTCTGTCCCCATTATACTCTCCTATGCCTCTGTAAGAATTCTTGCAGGTTTTTTACGCAGACACATAGTGATGCTTGTTTATAGTTCTATATATACACGCTCACATAAGAAGTATTTTTATGCCTTCATATATACACATATTAACAGTCTACAAATCTAGACCTGTACCCACACATATACACAGATGCACAACATGTTTTCTCTCTGCAGTTCTTCTGGTGAGCTTTTTTTTCTAAAGCTGAACTAATTTCTACAGTGGAGTCTGCTACAGATCTTGAGAAACCAATTTTTTGCATTCAGCTACACTTCTTGAGAAGCAGCTTTTATACTCATTCTGCTCCCATGTTTGTAAAGTAACAGCTATTATCATTTTTGCAGTCAGCTTATCAGGATTTGTAGGAAAGAACATTATCTCATCAGTGCATGTCTGTAATACGCTGCTTTCCTTGGAAACCAGCAGTCTAATGAATGGGATGGAGTCCTCCAAGTCGGAAGATTCCACTCCTACTCTATTTACTCTATCCCACACAAATAGTGTATTTTGTTTAAAACTTCGCTTTACATAGTAACACATGGGTTTTTTTAAACACAGCATGGATACCACTGAAATTTAGCTAATACAAGTCTATAAGGTCTGAAGTACCTGATTCTTAAAGTGTAACTTTAATTTCTACCAATTCTTTTACATTAAATTCTTAATGCTTAACTCAGCATCTGGCACATGAACAAGCCTGTGATTTTATAGCAATTTTCAATTACTCTGGCACTTCAATATAAAGAATACAGCTTGTGAAAGAAGCACAGGATAGAGAAGTAAAATTGAGCTCATCTGCTTCATCCAATATTGGAATTACGTATTTCAGAACAGTATTACTAAAACAAATAATCTTGAGTGTGTTTCTCTAAAAAGGCAGTGATTAAAGTTCAGTATCATGCTCTGATCAATGTCATGTTGTACTTCTCAGATATTCTAAGGAAGGTCTGATACAAAAAGCAGGAAGGCCAAGTAATTTGTAAGATAAAGCTCTCATATTAGCAACTAGGTGTCCTTTCCAGGTCAGTAAATACTGAGAAGGAATAACAAGATAAAACTTACACAGTTAAAGCATAAGGTGACCTGTCTGACAAATAAATGATGACAATGACTACGGAAAAACAATCCTTTCTTTAGAAAAGGAGAAGGTCTAGAAGCTCAAGAAAACAAGAAATTACACTTCTATTTTGTTCTAACATATTAAAAAATATTTGTGAGTATCATGTCTTTCAAAACTTGGAAAACAAGGCAAGGGAAAAGATAAGCTTAGAAGATGAAATCATTCACAAAATGAAGAAATTACATAGAATTTTTTTTGCAGTTCCAAAAATCAACTCTTTCTTTTGGAAAGTACAGTTTTTAATTCAAAGCTCAAAGGTATGCGTTGGTAGAACAAGTGGTTTTGTATGTATTACAATAAAACTCTGCTGCCATTACTATCTTTTGTTTAAAATAAGAATGGCTGACATAAAATACAACCAGCTGTTCCAGATAATTCTGGAAACTGCTCCCTTTCTTACTTGAGAGACTAACAAGACTCCAGAACAAACCAAGACTGCGGTTACACTGTAATTATTTAAATAGGGAGCATGAAAAATATCTCACTGTCTTCTTTGGAAAAAGAAATTTTATGACAAAATGTTACAGACCACCTGTTTAACATATATCAAGCAATGTAATATGTGCATGCTGATAGTGTTCCTACTCTACAAGCTTCAGGAGAAATATTTTTTTTTTAAAGTTAGTGTTGGGTACATATTTTAAAGACAAAAGAGGAAAAGACCCAGAACGGCAGCATCTGTTTGTATTTCCATTGAGCCATTACATGGATAGCTGTAATCTCAATCGGCATACACAAATCTTCACTACAGTTATGGAGGGCTCCATATAAGTAACATTAATTTCATTGGAAAGAGTAACCAATTTGAAGTTAGAATTATGTTTAAAAGCCCCTTACTCTCCAGGGCTTTAAGAATTAGAAGTTGGAGGCAATTTTTCTTGTAGGCTGGCTTGCTAAATTTATGCAATGCACCTCATTGAGATGAGACCTTAAGAGAGCCCAGCATGAGAGCAAACAAATCTGTCTCTATGGATCAGGAACTCAAATGTTGTACATCCCTTCTTCACGCATGTACAACACCCCTGGAGGCAGTTTCTAATTCTCTGTTTCTAAGAACTCACTGATTAAGACTGAACTGTACACTGGAATAGACAGTGCTTAGAGAAAAGACAGATACATATACCCAGTTCAGTTGATTGGTCAGCTTCTCTCCAACTGTCTGTTGAGAAATAACATTGACATCTGGTGGTGCATATGTTCACAATAATGGCTCCAAAACTGGACATAAACAATGCTACATGACAATTCTTCCAATGCTTAAGAACCAGCAACACCATATGCTAAATATGATCAGAAATCCTGACTCCTAATACCATTAGAGTCAAGAAACTCTAATTACTGAGTGTGAAAGTACGAAGTTTTGTGGTGAATTACATGTGTGGGATGTACACATGCACGCACACACACAGAAGCAGTAGCTTTTGGTGCCTCTTATATCACATCACACAAGGTCCTCATCTCACAGAGATTTCACAATGTTCCAAAATTCATGTAGTGTAAATTGTTTCACCGAGGTCAACTGTAAAATTTTGACTTCACCTGATACAATACATAACAATTATGAAAGACAGAAGTGCAAGTAAACAATAATGCTCAATCAGTGAGTGATGACAGCAGCTGTGGACAGTGCTGCAGCCGGGAGCAAAAAACATGCTCTGTGGAGCGAGGGAAACCCCCCTCAACCCACTCCCCCAGAAAACTCCTGACTCTGGGTCCCAGCAGCTTCCATGTGGCAGCTGATGTGGGGGGTGGTCCTGGAAGCAGACACAGGAGATTTAAACGGCCCTCAAGGAGTGCAGCAACTGGAGCACTGCGATCAGGACAGTGCATGCAGGGGTGGGCCTTGTCAGAAGGGCTGGCTCTGCAGTTTGTGAGAGCAGGTTCTGAAAGCAGCGTGCAGAGGGAACACAGACTCTGTGCTTAGGAGGTGAGTTCAATCGGTGAGAGGGAGCCCAGCCATGGTGTCCACCCAGAGAGAGGCTATGTCCTTTGCACCTGCCATAAGAGATGCATCAGCCCAGACGCATCTCCCAGGAAAACATGCAGGCATCTCAGGCTGCAGGGGGGTCACCAGCTTGCACTGGAGGCAGAGGGCAGCAGGGGCAACAGCTGTGTAAGGTGTGAGCAGGTGGAAGGTCTCCTCAGCCTGCTGGCAGAGCTGCGAGAGGAAGTAGAGAAGCTAAGGAACACCAAGAAGTCTGAGCTAGAGATGAAAATGGTGGAACCATACCCTGAGCTCCCTGATACAAGAACTGAGACAGCTACCAGAAAAAGCCCCTGATCAAAGGGATCTGGTATCCTCCCAGCATGGGGATGTAGGTAGGGACTTAAAGGGATGTAGTGAGTGGAAGCAAGTCCACCAACGGGGCAGAAAATAACCCCCTCCTTGCCCACACCTCCCCAGGTGTCTCTGGACAACAGATACAAAGCTTTAGCTGTGGAAGACAGAAAAGAGGACAATGACTTATCTATATCACAGGAAGGGTCAAGACCAGAATGACACCCCCAGACCTGTATTACTACAGCTGCCAAGAGAAGGAAAAGATGAGTCATGGATGTAGAAGACTCCCTGCTGAGGGGAACAGAGGGTCCAATATGTCCAGCAGAATCCACTCACAGAGAAGTCTTCTGCCTCCCAGGAGCCCAGGTAAAGGATATTGCTAGGAAACTTTTCGGTCTGATAAGGCCAACAGACTACTAGTGTTACTACTGTTCCATGTGGGAGGTGATGAAGCTGCACGACGTAGCCCAAAGGTGATTAAAAGAGATGGGCCTTCGGACAGTTTGTGAGGGAATCTGGGGCCCAGGTGATCTTTTCCTCCCTCTTCCAGTTACGGGCAGTGACACTGTAAGGATCAGACAGGTCCAGTCTATTAATACACGGCTCTGTGGCTGGTGTTGTCATAACAACTTTGGGGTTTTTGACAATGAGATGGCCTACACAGCACCAGGTTTACAGGTGTCAGATGAGAGTCACTTTTCTTAAAGAGGGAGGAGGGTCTTTGCTCAGGAACTTGCCAGGCTCACTGATAGGGCTTTAAACTAGATGTGAAGGGGGCTGGGGGTGGAAATCCTCCCCGATGACAAGCTGTGGGAGGACACACAATGGTTGGAGGGATGGGGTGCTGGTAAGGGCCCTTCACCTGCTGCCCTGGGCCATGCAGGGGATGCCGTGGCACAGCTGAAGTCCTGTAGAGATGAGTGTGAGGCTCCTGAGGTAGAAGGTGCCAAGATGGAAACTTCCACAGAACCCCTTAAGGGAAATAAGGGGTCTTCCACTAAGAAGGTGATGTGGGCCAAGAGCCCAGCTGAAGTGCATGCAGTCTGGGTAACAAACGACAAGAGCTGGAAACTACTGTGCTATTAGAAAGCTATGATCTGGTTGCAATCACTGAAACTTGGTGGGATGAATCCCATGACTGGAGTGTGGCTATTGATGGCCACAGGCTATTCAAAAGGGACAGACAAGGAAGGAGAGGCAGAGGCATTGCCCTCTACATCAGGAAATGGATAGAGTGTGAAGTGCTGTCATTGAGAAGTAGCCACAAACAGGTTGAAAGCTTGTGGGTCAGAATAAAAGGCTGAGGCAGCACAAGGAACCTTGTGGTTGGTGTATACTACAGGCCACCTGATCAAGGAGCATCTAGCGATGAAACCTTCTTCCAGCTACAGGAGGCTTCATGCTCACAAGCTGTCATCCTACTGGGGGACTTCAACCACCCTGACATATGCTGGAAAAGTAGCATGAGAATCTGCAGGCAATCAGGAGACTCCTAGAGTGCATTGCAGATAATTTCTTAACCCAGTTAATAGAAAAACCCATGAGGGGATGCAATACTGGACCTGATGATCACCAATACAAGTAAACTCATCAGTGACATCAAGATCAGAGGCAGTCTGAACTGCAGTGATCACATACTGGTGATCCTTAGGGACATGGGACAAGCGAGGAGTGTAGTCAGAACTCTAAATTTCAACAAAGCAGAATTCCAGCTCTTCAAGGAGTTACTCAGTAGGACTCCCTGGCACATGGTCCTTGGGGACCAGGGGCAGAACAGAGCTGGCAAATATTTAAGGATGCTCTCCATAAAGCACAAGAGTGCTCAGTTCCCAGACACAGGAAACCAGGCAGGGAAGGGAAGCAACCAGCATGGCTGAGTCGAGACCTGCTGGTCAAACTGATGAGCAAGAGGCAAATGCACAGGCAGTGCAAGCAGGGACAGGTAACCTGGGAAGAGGACAGAGATGCTGCCCAGTTGTGTAGGGATGGGGTCAGGAAGGTCAAAAAGCAGCTGGAGTAGAACTTGGCAAGATAAGTAAAGACTACAAGAAGGGCTTCTACAGGTACATCAGCCAGAAAATGAAGGTTAAAGAAAGCATACCCCCACCGATGGATGAAAATGGTGACCTCATATCAACAGATGAAGCAACAGTTGTAGTTGTTGCCTCAGTCTTCAGCAATAACCACTCTTCTTTCCCCTCTCAGATCAATGGACAATAACATGGGGATGAGAGGGATAAAGCCCCTCCCACTGTAGGGGGGGATCAGGTTCGTGACCACTTGAGGAACCTGAACATATATAAGTCTATGGGACCTGATAAGATGCATCCCAGAGCCCTTACAGAACTGGCAGATGTGGTTACCAAGCCACTCTCCATGGTATTTGAAAAGTCATGTCAGTCAGGAGAAAACCCTGGTGACTGGAAGAAGGGTAACATTGTCTCCATTTTTAAACAGGGTAGAAAAGATGACCCTGGGAACTACCGACCTGTCAGCCTCATCTTGGTTCCTGGGAAGATCATGGAACACATCTTCCTAAAAGCTGTGCTAAAGCACATGGAGGACAGGGAGGTGATCAGTGGCACGGCTTGATTAGAGGCAAGTCTTTTATGACCAACCTAGTAGCTTTCTATGATGGGGTAACTGCAGCAGTGAACACAGGAAAACCAATAGCTGTGATCTATCTGGACTTCTGTACAGCCTTTGACATGGCCCCACACAGCCAGTGCTGTTTAATATCTTCATCAATGATATTGACAGAGACATCAAATGCACCCTCATCAACTTTGCAGACGACACCAAGGTGAATGCTGCAGTTGCCACAATGGAAGGATGGTATGTCATCCAGAGGGGCCTGGACAGGCTGGAGAAGTGGGCCTGTGTGAATCTCATGAGGTTCAACAAGGCCAAGTGCAAGGACCTACACCTAGGTCAGGACAATCTGCCGTTTCAATACAGGATGGGGATGGATGATTGAGAGCTTCCCTGCAGAAAAGGACTTGGGGGTGCTGATTGATGAGAAGCTTTGCATGAGCTGGCAATGTGTTCTTGCAGCCCAGAAGGTGACCTGTACCCTGGGCTGTATCAAAAGAAGCGTGGCCAGCAGGTCAAGGGAGGTAACTCTGCCCCTCTATTCCCCTCTTGTGAGACCTCATCTGGAGTATTGTGTCCAGTTCTGGAATCCTCAATGTGAGAGGAATACAGAACTGTTGGAAGAGGTCCAGCGGAGGGCTACAAAGACCACCAGAGGGCTGAAGCACCTCCTGTACAAGGACAGGCTGAGAGAATTGGGGTTGTTCAGCCTGGATAAAAGAAGACTCTGAGAAGACCTTATAGCAACCTTCCAGTACCTGAAGACGGCATACAAGAAAGCTGGGAAGACACTCTTTACAAAGGCATGTAGTGATAGGACAAGGAGGAATGCCTTTAAATTGAAGGGGGAAAAATTTAGACTAGATATAAGGAGAAATTTCTTCATGATGAGGGTAGTGAGGCACTGGAACACGTCGCCCAAGGAAGTTGTGGATGGCCCATCCCTGGAAGTGTTCAAAGCCAGGATGGATGGCTCCTCAGGCAACCTGATCTAGTGAGAGGTGTCCCTGCCCATGGTAGACGGGTTGGAGTTAGATGGTCTTTAAGGTCCCTTCCAACTCAAAGCATTCTATGGTTCTATACTGCAACTGGTCAGTTAGGGTGATTCACCAGGTATGAAAATTAATTATAATAGAACCTTATGCAAGTAAGATTTTCTTGTGAAGAATGAGATTTTTTTCATTGTACAACAACAGAAAGGTGATAATAACAAGTAATCAGAGACTACACACTTTTCTCTTGTGCACTAAAATAGTATTTTGTGCAGTTATGAAAATACAGAATAATTTAAACCCAAACCTGATAGGAATGTTTGACGGGACTGTGAAAGTTCAAAATCAGAAACAGTTAACCGTATTTTGTAAAAAAACCCAAAATATCCCTCACAGTGGCAACAGCCCTTCCACTCTGTGGAGTCATGGAAGACAATAACACAGCTCACAAATAATCAGTTAAGAAATGCATTCATTCTTATTTCACCAGATTGCCAGAGCAAGAAAAATGAAGTAAATTTTAGAAGGCATTATCAATTTCATTGCAAGATATCAAAAACTGTATTTACATATATTCATGAAGAATATAGGTTTCCTTAGAAGTTCCTTACCTCATTAGCTGTGTTGTGAGTTCCAACTATTCTGATAAAAGATGCAGGCTGTTTATCAAACGTGATCGTTTGCCAGGATCTGCAAAAAAGTCCAGAAAAACATAAAAATATGAAACACTGTAACAACAGCCTGCAGTTAAATATACTGAGAATCCATTCAAGTGACAGTACACACTATTATCACTTAATAGGGGAAAAAGAGAAACATTTTTTATCACTTGAATTTCCAGAACTCCTTGTTCATTTTTATTTTTAAGTGCTTCGACTCTGTTTATATGTTTCCATACATACTTTGTACTACTATAATTCGTATGCAGGAATAATAATCATACTATTGCTGAAAGTTAAGAAAACGGTAGTGGAAGAAAAAAAATCACTAAATCAAAGTCTAAAATCCTTGACTAATATTGACTATATTAGATAAAATATCAGAAAAATAAAAATAAACACATCTATCTGTTAACTACTCATGAGAAATCATCAGAGCTTGTTCAAGAGTATTGCAGCTCTATGGAAAAAATCCACCCCAAACCTCATATAATCTCCTACTTTGAATGGAGCAGTGGAGGCAGAGAAGCCAAGCTTCCCTTGTGTAGGCCAAGGTCCTTCCAGCAAATTACAGAAGTCATAATGCATTCTTCACAGTTCAGGTTGTGAAGATCTCCCCAGTCTGACAAAGGTCAGTGGGGTGAACAGATCACCACACCAAAGTGGAAGTGTAACTTTTTGGGCTAGACTGAGAACCCTAGAGGTAGATTGGGACCATTGTAATCTTCCTTCCATCATTCATACTCTTCTGATCTGGGTGAGGTACAATGCCTCAAGTAGCCTAATAAACAGCAAGTGAAGGACCCGAAACTCCTACCACACCTTTTGCTTACAACACAATGGCAGTAAAGCAGTTCAATCTAAAAAGAACATCAGGAACTAGAGGTTTCAGTTTGACTACATTATCCCACTACATTAAATTACTACTTACACACATTAGAATTCATATTATTTTTATTCATAAAACATGAAAACTAGATATAGAATTTAACTTTCTCACAAAGCTAGCCTATCACAGAAGTCTTCAGCAATAGAATGTAGTTAAGTACAACTTGATTAACTCACTAGAAGGAAAACACTGGATAGCTTTCCTGAATGTGTTCAGAATACCGTCACAAGTGTGATATAAGAAGACATAAGAGACCAAAGCAAAACTCAAATAAAACAACACTTGCCACCAAAGTATGAACAACTTGGTTGGTAACCATTTGTCAGGCACTTGAATTTTCCCTTAGCAGGAAAACCTCCTTGTCACAAGCATAGCATTTCTGGGTGTAATTTAGTCAATTATTACTTTTATCGCTGCTGTCAGGTTATATTTGCTTAAAGAAGATTATGAGTCCAATCAAGTCTCAATTTCAAGTAGTTTACATCCATTACTTCATGCAGTAATATCAGGAATCAGAGTTACTTATCATAACAGAAATTGAGGTCTGTGTCAAGTCTCAGAGGTACAGCAGTTATCTGTCTGTCTGTCTATCTATCTAATCTATCCGTATCATTTATTTATATTCCTTATGTGGCCATGTCCTCCTTATTTTAAAGGTTAGGTTACTTCTTCAAGCTCTAAATGAAATATAAAATGAGAACAGACCATTTTGTTGACTGTCTCAAGATCTGAAAGACTGCTATGATTTAAACATTTTTTTCCTTAAACGGAATAATTCTTCTTGAGCTTCCTTCTCATATTACTCTAGTAGAGCCAAGTCAGTTAATCTAGTTAATAGACAAATGTTATTTGTTAACTTGAAGTATAGAGAACCAAGGACAAGTATCTGGGACAATTAGACAACTGCAAGACTACTTCTTGTAACACTGACATAGTTTGTATTATGCACACGCTTTTACATTTATATGCACGCACTTTATGCAAGGACAGTGATGATGTGAAAAACTGATTTCTCTAGCAATTTGGAAAACATTCTAAAGCAATTCTAAATGCAAGAGTTTAAAATCCTAAAGAAGCTATTAAGTACAGCCTATGCTTTTGTGGCCTTTAAGGTACAGCTTGTGTTCTGTAAGAAGAAAATAGGTTAATTCGGGATCATAGAATAGAATAAAAATGGGTCTGTATTTATTTATAGTACTTCTGAGCACTGGTCAAATACACACTGCAGGAGTTCAGTGAAGATTTTCCAACGATGGCAGCAAATGCCATTGTTTGTTGTATAAAGTGACAACAAAGATGACACTTCTATTCAGGAATACAGCTAAGAACATGCCAGATATAAAGAGGTTAAGTAAAAGGCTTCTGAAGGTGTACTTACACTCTCTTTGCATCTTTTGCTGATGCAACAAGCTCAGTAAGACTTCTATTTATCTATCAAGCAATAACAATTGTTCAGTGGTGTTCCTTGATTAAATCAAAGACATCACAAGTAAGTTAAGTTCCTTTTTAATCATCTTCTACTATTAGTTATCTTTTCTGGTACTACTATAATAACTTCTGTTTCTCTGAATAAATTTTATTTTGCAAATTATTGTGTAGTCACGCCATTTCTGTAGTCATGCCATGCATATGTACTTATTTCACACTACCTTCAAAAGAACTAGTCTTTCTATTCTCAAAATCACTTTTGATGGTCTTTCCATCAATTTTTCAGTTTTCCTCCAAACTTTATACATAGTTTTGGTATTGATTCATCCACAAGTCACTGTATCCCAAGAACAGCAACACTCAAACATATCATAAGCACCTCGGTTTTGGTCTAGGATTGGATACATCAGTGTAATAGATGCCATTTCTTCACCTTTACTCCCCATACACCAAGCAAACAAATCTTTCAAGTTGGTGGCAATACTTTCACCTTCATTACCTAGGACATCACAGAATCACAGAATCACCGGGTTGGAAGAGACCCACTGGATCATCGAGTCCAACCGCTCCCACAAAACACTAAACCATGTCCCTCAGGACCCCGTCCACCCGTAACTTAAACACCTCCAGGGAAGGCGAATCAACCACCTCCCTGGGCAGCATATTCCAGTGCCTAATGACCCTTTCCGTAAAAAACTTCCTCCTAAGGACATGGTCATAAAGGAGCTATCAGAATTTAGTTCTCCCACAAAATGACATTGCTGGCTTTCGACTTTCTGCATCACAGTACTCTTTATTAATGACTCTATGACAAACAGATTTTTCAGAGTTTATCTTTTTCAAATACTCAGGAAGCATTGTTCTTTTTTTTCTGTTGTCACACTTGTCTTGCACTACTTCAAGCTGAGGTTTAGATCTCCAAGAGAAGATTCAGGACTAGTAACCTACTCAGATTTATACCAGGATCCTCAAGATGAAATGCAGTACTATAAGTTGTTTGGCTAGCAAAGGTCCCCTGATACCAGAGCTCCATTTTTCAAAGGAAATTAGCCCTGTTACAGTCCTATGGTGTTTTATTTAACACTCCACATCTCACCTCAGCCACCTGACTTCTAACTCACTCATTCTGCCTGACTCCCCTAAGGAGATGCAGTAATTGATGATTAGCATTCCAAAGCCATGCTTGCATCCTATGAGTCTGTCATATTTAATTACATTTTAACTATATTCGTCTTCTATAATAGCCTGAACATAATTTAGATAATTATCTTTTGCTCTCTTATTCTCTGACTCTGCCTGTCTCACTCAGAGCTCCTTGCAATGAAAAACACTTTCTCTGCTCAAATGTATAAACAGAGTCTTGGGCTGAGTGCTTTCATCTCTCCAACATCAACAGCTGTCACTGAAAACGCAATGGCTTTGTGCATCCCACAATCTCTTCAACATATTCTATTCAGATGAACAAGAAAATTATTAGAAACATCTCCACTTTCATGTTTCTTCCTATCTTTTTCTGTATTAGGCTATTGAGAGAAGAATGCAAGAAATACTGATGTCCAGGTAAATTATAACAATAGTTTGTTATTGCTTAAGTTATCTATAGCTCAAAAATAGCAATTCACCTCTTAGATAATTTAATGTCTTTTCTCAGCATTTGTAAGCCTTGCCTCTAGTTATTTAAATGAAAAACTGCTATCTTTCTAAAGGATTATTACATATAATAGGACATAAATAGTGATCCTTCCTTGTGATTTCCTTTTCTTCCAGAAAGAACAAATTAAGGAAGAAGTGGAAGCTTATCTATTACTGAGGTTTTCTAATGAGCCACTGGCTCTACAGAACACTACCACACTGTGGGATCACCAGAGCAGCACTAATTATAGCTGAAACCAAGTTCAGGCCAAATATGTAAGACAGAAGTTAAAGCTGTGACATATAACTAACATTCACCAAGCTGTAATAACCACATCATATTCATATCATGGCTTGCTTTAGGCTAAGTATGTACACGTCATGCATGCACACTGTGCTTCCTCACTTTACAAGGTGACATTCAACCTCAATTTTTTTGTTCCTCACTCCAAAAAGAAAAGCTAAGCAGAGTTGGAAGCAAATGCAGAAATCAATGACACACTGAAAAATTTCAATTACCAGCAAGTAACCTCCATTTTGCCTCTTACTGCTTGTCCACATATGCTCTGTTCTATATCAAGTGACAAACTTAGCTTATTTACATTTTTTTTCAGTGAAATATAGCATTCATTATCATAGAAGAGTGAGCAGATACTTGTAAAATCTGACAAAAGAAAGAGTTGTATTGTCTTTCAATACATCAGCCTGGTTGAACGTACTGATGTAAACAGGACAGCAAGTAACTAGTATGGAACGCTGCCAAATAAGAACTTGTGTGCACACTTAAGGGAAGCCAAATGAGACTGCAGTACGTTCTGCATAATATGTCTTACACCCTTTGTTTTATTAATGAATACCCTATTAACCTCTACTATGGAGTACCCACAAAATAAACACAGAAGCATGTACTAAAAATGCTGTAACAGTTATTGTTACATAGACATTTTCCCCTTATATCAAAAAAAAGTCTACAGCTACCTTATAAATTGCCTATAAAAAATATGTTTTCCATCATAACAGTACTAAACAATAAAGTGAAGTAAAATGTCTCCAGTTAAAGATATAATTTAACATACTAATTCAGAATCATAAAGCACAGAAGTCAAACTGGGTACCTGGCTCAGTCCTCCCTTTTCTATCTAGCCTCCCAAGCCACTAAGGGGTGAGATAAAGCTGAGAAAAAGTATTGTGAGGAATCAAAGGTCACTACATTTTGGCTTTTAAATTACAGTCAAATTAAATATAGTTCTACCCCTGATCTACTTCAGCTAAAAACAGAGAACTAAAACCAAGTTTCAATGTATTCTGCTGTCACCCCTCACAGCACTTTTCCCACCAGTCCAAACAAAATACCCGTCTTCTGTACAAACACTTTACTGAACTGCTATAAACATTTTATTGTATATGATTTATTGTAGAAATCAAATGTGAGCTTGATAAAGCAGACCTCTCTTAAAGAAAAAAAATCTGATGTAAAATAGATTTAATGATGTCTATACTGACTTCCTGACACAGAATCATAGAATAGTTTGGGTTGGAAGGGACCTTAAAGATCATCCAGTTCCAAACCTCCTGTCCCCATGGGCAGTAAATCCTCTGACTAGACCAGGCTGCCCAAAGCCCCAATTGTGTATTGGCATACACAATTTCCCATGGCAGCCTATGCCAGTGTCTCACAACCTTCAATGCAAAGAATTTCTTCCTAAACGTCTAATCTAAATCTTTCTCCCTCCAATTTAAAGGCAGCCCCCTTTGTCCTGTCACTACACACCCTCGTAAAAAAAGTCCCCTCCCAGCTTTCTTGTGGGCTCCCTTCGGGTACTGGAAGACCGCTATAAGGTCTCCCTGCAGCCTTCTCTTCTCCAGGCTGAACAACTCTTAACTCTCTCAGCTTCCTCTAATAGCAGAGGTGCTCCAGCCCATAGCCCTGATCTCCATAACCCTCTTTTGGACCCATTCCAACAGTTCCACATCCCTCTTATGCTAAGGATTCCAGAGCTGGACACTACTCCAGATAGGGTCTCACAAGAGTGGAGTAGGAGGTGAGAATCGCCTCCCTCAACCTTCGGGCCACGCTTCTTTGCAGCCCAGAATATGGCTGGCCTTTGGGGCTGCGAGAGCACACTGCTGGCTCATGTCAAGCTTCTCATAAATTGGCACCCCTAAGTCCTTTTCTGCAGGGCTGCTGTCAATCATGTTGTCCCTTATAATGTAAAAGACTCCTTATAGTAATCCTTGCTTTCCAGCTTCATTACTGACATTTTTGCTGGTTTATAAAAAATACTACCTAATGAAAACATTAAAATATACTCAAACTGAGCAAACTGAATATAGTAATTACTTTCCCAACTACATATAGTAACCAATTTTCAAATACATCCACATGCCTAAGTAGGCATCCAGTGGCATTTTTGTACTGCATAAGCCATGTACTCATATAATTTAGCTGGCTCACACATTTTTTTTCAGTTTCAACACACTGTCTTTCTGTACTCTAAGAAATATAGTTTATATTTTAAAATCTTACACAAAAGGAACTTACTGGCAATTTGCTGGCAACTGCCTGGTAGGCAACCATGAAACAAATTTCTATGCCATGTCAAGAATTGCGCATGCAGTATTTACACATACAACCTTGGGGGATGCCTGTGGTGGCAGACAAAGACTGTGAACTTCAGTAGCTTGACCTGTGAGTTCACCTTACTTATGTTTATGTACAACAGAGCATATAAGCAGAAGATAAGCATGCACAACCCTAGAGTCTGTATAGGTTTTTTGTGCTTACTCATTACTGGCTGTTACTGCTCCTGATGTTCATGTGGATAGCAAAGATATGAAAAGCCATCCAACACATTAACACATCCAGTAATAATTTGGGCTGCTTTTAACTCTGAAGCCTTCTTCCCCTCATAATCCTACAATGGATTGTAAGCCATTTTTATTACATAACTTTTCATTCAAATGCAATAGTTGATTAACAGCAGCTATATAAACAATATTTTTAGCTATCTGAGATAGAATCATGGTCCCTATTAATCAGTTCCTTTGTAGCTTGTAGACTAACCCTGTATTTATTGCACTTCTCTCTGAGATTCCCTTGGGCGTGATTTCATGGCCCACTTGTAAAAACTTCACATTTATAGCAACCGCCCTTCTATTACTGTCGATAACACCTAACTGACATGTCAAACCTCCAAGGAACACAGTAAATTGAACCACGGCCTCTAAGAAGAATAAAGCAGGGAAAAAAGTAAACCAGCATGTGCCTCCTCATAGCAGCAATACAAAAATAGTGAGTTTTGCTAATGGAAAGGAGGAAAACCGTAACCCTTTCTACTACCTCACTGAATTACCTATTAACCTCAAGGTCAGAAAACAAAGCCTTCAACTACAGAATGAAACTCAGCTAGAAAAAAATCTGAACCTGCATCCATGAATGCAGTAATGTTAGACATTAGACTAAAGTGAACGAAGACAGACAAAAATAACAACAACTTTTGTTACCATATTATAAAAGAGAGGAAATATAGCACCTCTCCTACTAGTTTCTGACAAATTAAGCTTTAGCATTTAATTCAGAACTCTGTACCTTAAAAATCACTTTGACAAAGTAAAGAAAGCAGAGTAAAATTCATAAACATAATTTAAACAATGGGGGAACCTGACTGATGATGAAAACAAAACCTGTTGAAGTAGCAACCAAGGTAACAGAAAATAGGCAGAATAGTCTAATGTATGTGTATAATAGGTGAAGCATATGAATCCTTCAAGAAAGAAAAATTCATTTATAGGGATATAAGAAAAATAATAGAATGAAATTAGTTAATATCATGTTCTGGTATTGAGAAGAAAAATTCTTACTGTGGGAAATCAGTGTGATAGAAAAGCAAAAATGATCGTCCCTTCAAGTATATGAAACAAACTGACAGAGCATTACTCTCAAAAAAAAAAAAAATAGTTCATACCATATGGTGCAGAAATCCCCAAAGGATGAACACAAAGATGTAATAATTCTTCCATTTTGTAATTCATGGATATAATCTGTACTGGTAAAAACATTACTGTGAATAAACTGATGGCTTAATACTGCATATATCTCAAGCCAGGATATTTGTAACACTAAAGATCATGCCTGTTTTGGCCAGCATAAGCAAATGTGTACTTTTCAGAGTTTTAATGAAATTAGATCTAAATATCAACAATCTAATTAGGACAAATCTCTAGAAAGAAAGCAGAACACCACATCTGGCATAAGCTACATTAATATATCACTGTGCTTCCAACTATCCAAGGAGATGTCAACAGTTGCTATATTTAATGGCTTTGCCCATAAAAAGGGCTGCAGACAAAATAGTAATTCACCATCTAGTTCATGAACATTCAGGCATCTCCTGTTTATTGGGTTATTAGATGACCTTATACAACAAGCCTTTTCAAAGTAAACCAACATAATCACAAAACAACAGGTGAAGGATCAGGCAGTTCCTTTCTTATCTCAAGCAGAAAAACAGGCTAGTTTCACAGAAGACACATAATTTGGATAACCTTTTTATAGTTATATTATTTATAAAGGTGGTGAGAATGTGCAGGTGTGTGGGTATCTGCACACGTGTGGGTATGTGCATGCATACACAGACACTTTCAAAAGGAAGAATATTAGGACTTGGTGAATGCAATCCAATGCTCTACCATAGGATGCTTCTATAATACAAAAGCAGCAATGTGCACCGTTGAGTTCTTACCTAAATGCTACAAATTTGTTCCTGTGCTAATCTGAAAAACAAAACAAACCAAACTGGCCTTAACAAGATGCAAGAGAGGAATAGTATTCTCCTCATAGTAAGAAAATTCGGATATCTGTTGCATGGAGTACAGCTGGCAATAGTTGTAAAGGAGATCTCTGAAGGCAACAGGCTTTTCCAGAACTGTTTAATGTTGTAGGTCAAACTGGGACCCTGGTGTTTGTGGGGGGAAATATTTAATCTTTCCTAGTCTGTGTAGGCCCAGAGAGTGGTGGTACATGGTGTTAAATCCAGCTGGAGGCCAGTTACAAGTGGGGTTCCCCAGGGCTCAGTGCTGGGTCCAGCCCTGTTCAATGTCTTCATCAACGACCTGGATGAAGGCATTGAGTGCACCCTTAGCAAGTTTGCAGATGACACTAAGCTGGGTGGAAGTGTTGATCTGCTGGAGGGTAGG
>WAAB01025686.1:83934-112678 GCA_013389865.1 Piaya cayana | reverse complement strand
AGAGAGGAGGGAGCTGGGTTCTTCTCCCAAGTGACAGGGAACAGGACAAGAGGGAATGGCCTCAAGCTCCGCCAGGGGAGATTTAGGCTAGGCATCAGGAGGAAGCTTTTCACAGAAAGGGTCATTCGGCATTGGAACAGGCTGCCCAGGAAGGTCGTTGATTCACCTTCCCTGGAGGTGTTTAAGGCACGGGTGGATGAGGTCCTGAAGGACATGGTTTAGTGTTTGATCGGAATGGTTGGACTCGATGATCTGGTGGGTCAATTCCAACCTGGTGATTCTATGATTCTAAGAACGGCTACAAAGAGGAGAGGACAAAGTTTTATGACTAATCTCCGGAATATGAACGTGTAGATCAGGGTCTTGGAGCTCCAGTATCCAGGCATGTCCCCTACCTACAATATACACGACATATTTATAATTTAATAAGAATTAGGTTCTAAAATATAAAAAATGAAAACAATTCATTAACACTGAAGTATTTTTAGCTGCTTTGATAGCACCTTTTTAAAACAGGCATGGTAGTATGCTCAAGTAAATGCAGTAGATAATGGAGTGAAGTTGAAAATAAGGATGTTATGTTAAAATAGAATACAGGGAATGTGTTCTTAGAATGAAGAAGTCTGAATGCTTCTATAGTTTGTTCCCTGGGCTCAGAGAAACACAAATCTGTTTTGAATTTCAGTGTTTGTATAGATCTATCCTAACAGGCAGTAACAAAAGAATTAGAATACATAATATTATCTTGGATTCTGGTATGTTCTTCCCTCTCACTCCTCAACAAATACTTACATACTAAGCAATGCTGTGTCTTGGCCATACTAAATTAAAAAACAAAATGCACTGAAAATACCCACAGACATTGAGGCATATGTGAAGCTACCCAATGCATACGTGAAATACGCAACAAAAATGGTTAGTCTCAACATGACAGACTTACTAAAAACCAAAGTGCATGTAAAGTACTTAGTGAAATAGTTTAAATGAAATTAATGTTGTCGTGATGAAAAAAGAAGTAAAATTACAACAAAAACATGTATTGAAAAGCTCTAGAAACTGGGTGCTCAAACAGAATCTCAAACAAGTATGTGTGCAAGAAAGTCTTCACTATATTGCTCCATGAACCCTGAATGAGAAAAGTTGCTGTGTCAGAAGGAAAGGTAGAGTTGAGCACTATGCCTGGAAATAATGCCAACGACACACCTGATTACCAAACACATGACTTTGCACTGATAACATCTAAATGTAATATGATTAATGTATGCAAATTTGTCAAATCAACAGTAACTGTATGTTGGATTAATATATTTTTTTAAAGTCACAGGCATCAAAGCAGAAGCCAAGATATCTACAGGAAGGCCAGACAGACAAATGACAACAACAGTTTGTGATGAAAGCACCATGGCATGTCATTGTGGTGATCTGCAACACTCACAAGAGAGCACAAAAATCAGTGATTCTGGCAGTGGCTGGCCTTGCTCAGATTCAGCTGGGATAAGTAGTTGCAAAGACGAATACAGAGATGAAAGAATGGATGTAGAACATGTAGAACATGCCAGAACTAGTAAAATACAGAAAACAAATCCCTGCCTGATCAAACTCATAAACAGACAAACAAACAAACAAAGCCTGGCTATCAGAAACATTTTAGGACCGTTAAAACCATTCAGGTAGCCCCCGCCTCCTTCAGTACTGTCTTTTCCCTCTCCGAAGCAGAACGAAATACATTTACCACTCCCCTGCCCTCCCATATCTAGTGGTTACAATAAAAGCTATAGTCATCCATAAAGAATGAGAATTAGCTTATATTTAAAATATAATCTCTTGTAATAAAAATAACTTGAGATGCTACTGTTTTATCACAGAAGATTTAGAAAGTAATCTGGCAAGAATCCAAAAGGCAAAGCCATTGTGAAGTTTTTACTGAAACCTCAATCTTATAATAAATAATAAGTGTTTGCTTTGATTTTTATTTTAAATAGAAGATTATGCAACATGTTTTTTGCATCCCGTTAATTACCATTATTCCTTTTGAAAAAATTCAAAGCCAGAAAATGGTCACAAATGTTTTCCAACTGAATTTATTACCATAAAAAGTCAATAAAAACTTGCTATTTATCCAAGGGAAGTACAAAACCAGAGCTTATAGTAAAGCATGATCAACAGAATAGCGTAAGTACCTTATGCATTCCTGGAAAAATAAAGCATGATCTTTTCCTCAGCATTTATATTACTATTTGGAATGCTTTTAAAAAACAAACCCAAATACAACACCAAAACCCAGTTACAGTAAACAGTAATTCAGTAATGCAGGAATCAAGTTACCCACTCCTGGGAAATACTGTGGGTTTGGAGAACTCCCTAGGATGTCATTTTGTTGGCTAAAAGTTCTCTCTCTGATTGCTCCCTCCAACCCAGGACAGAACAAATGTGATAGTGTCATCAGCACAGCTTGGCTTTTTGCAGAAATTTTCTCTTATGAAGTTATTTGTGTATATCAGTGACACTTTGGGATAATAATTATTTCAAGCTTGCCTTAGCCCCTTACTACATTGTATTTTTTCTAGAGGATGTATTACAAAGTAATAAAACACACATCTACTTATATTGTTAGCTTGACAATTTGTACAGGCATCTAAAGAGGCATTTGTTGACGGAGACAGGACATCCGATGATCGTCAGCAAGTCCCAATTTTATTAAGAGTGGCGCTTAGTTAAATACAGTCAATAATGAGGTTCATACATATTGCAAAAGCTGAGCTCCTAATTGGTCAGTGAACTAAAGCGAGCAAAACATAAGCTACCCGTCCCCCCAAGTGCAGCTGGGTGCTTTGAGATTCACCCCTACGCATTCCTCCCATCGTAGATCTAACCAGGGTCTCACGAATCCCTCATTGCCAAGGACACTGCACCCTTATCGAGGCCTCCCAGCCTATCTGTACCCCTTCTGGCGAAGGCATTCCTGAATAAGACTCTCCACAGGCATTCAAGTCTTTGATGGCATGGGAGAAAAAAAGATACCTAAAAGAAACAGATACTCATACTATGGGTATTATTTGCTATCACTTATTTTCTCTGAGGCAAAACTGAGATAACATCCAAACTGACGTCAGAGTCACTGTGACGTTTTCTTCATTCTCCTCATAACACTGTACTCAGAGGAGCTGAAAACGTGTCAGATGCCTGACAAAGCAGAGCAAAGCAAAACATGCATGGCACATGCCAAGCAGCAGTGTGTAAGTGTATGGCAAAATGCTCAAAGACTGACATAGCACAGTTCGCAACACCTTGCTACTCTGTTCAAGGCTCATTCAAAAGATGCATAAATATTTGAGACTGCAAAGTAACAAGGAACTGAAAGCCGAAGTGGAAAAAAAGAAAAGACAAACAATTCGAAAACCTTCTTGTGATCGCAAAGCACCATTAAGAAACATAATTTAAAAGAAATTTTTTTTTGCAATCAAACTAGACTCAGCTAAAATAAAGGCTAGCAAATGAAATGCTAGACGCAGTTTTCACACTTCTCAGAGGCTCCCAAAGCTCTGAAATGGAACACAAATCTGGTTTCTCTCCATGAAATCTTAATTCTTCATGCTTAATAAGGCAGGTCTGTGAAGCTGGAGCCTCTTTCTTCTTTTCCTTTATTAGAATCATTCAAAATGTGAGTATATAAACACAAGGAAAAATACTTACTTCAATGCCTCTATCGTTCAAGGCTTTTCATCTCAATAATTACACCAAGTGACCCTTTATATCTGTCTGACTTGCTCCAGTAGGTATTACTAGCAGCATAATGAATAGATTAATGAGAACCCTCAGTTTATTTTTGCAAAGTAAGACTTGAAATTGAGCTTAGCAATGTAGCAATTTCCCAGACATCTTGATTGAATATATTTCATCTTTGTATTGTATAAGTGTGCCTACTGTACTCTATTTGACAGAAGAGGTACGGTAACAGTTGTGCTGTGAAATTAACTTCATGTAGAATAGGTTGAAGTGTGGTCAAAATACCCTGTTTGACACAACAGGTAAAAGGAGCAGTTCTTTTTACCTGTTCCAGCCCATCAATTGTGAGCTCAGGTGTGAGACAGAATTACAAAAACAAGGAAAAACATTATTTTCTCATTCTAGGGATAGCAGATGCACACAATGCTGATGGGAAGCAGAGGTCTGACAAATATTTGGAATGTTTTATTATGAGAGTGAACAGTCTGATGAAGTGGTTAACGGGAAAAATGATGGATGAAAATGCATGTGAGAAAATTCTAGAGATGGGATCACACAGCAAAGTGGAAGAACTAGACGACAGGATTAAAATGCTGCCATGTTTTTAGCTAAGTATAAGGAACCACACATAAGAGTATGTAACGTGCCATATGCAGTTACGAGGAAAGGTTTAGACATAATTCAAATATTACCTCTATAGCAAAATCATCATATTATGATAAAGATTATCCTGGTTTCACAAAAGTATATGCAGAAAAAAATCCAAAATTGAGTTGCCACTAGTACGGTGTAAAGCAAAGTATTTGCTCACTTAAAGTCCTTAGAACATGGAAAACACTATACTGTACATCTGGAAAACAGTTTAGAATTGTTAAGCACATGACTGAGATCTATAGGTGTTCTTCATCTCTGATTTATTATCAAAGGAAATATAGCAAGGCCTGAAAACTGGAAATGCACGTAGTACATCATAGGATAGAAATATGAAGCACTGGACAAGAGCTGTAAACCTCAAGGTTAACAGCTATTATATAATAAAAAGATAATAACCAATGGAAATGTGAAATTAAGTTTGGAAGTTTCTAAACATTTATCATAACAACAGTATACTCTGAATTACAAACAGGAGTCCAGCGGGGGGTGGGGAGTGCACTATGTTATAAACCTCTAAAAATGAAGTCATGCCCTCCACAAGAAAATCATAAAACTGTCCCAAACCAGCCACAGAGGCAGTTGATACCAATGGCCTTAGCACAGCCCATCAGTAAATTATATTTATTGTCTCTCAAATTCTATCAGAGTATTACATCCTTTTTTGCTACTGGGGAACTGAACATAGTACATCTGTTGCCAATGGATTAGATCTGTTTCACAATAACTACAAAAGAGAGCTTTAAAGAATGATATTCAGCTGATATCTCTCATGATTACTTGTTTTATATTTGTATTTACAGAGTTTATTTTATCAAAAGTGTCATTAACTCCAAGGTCTGACTATTACTGGCCTTTGGTATCTTCTGTTTTTCATTTGACTTTCAGACTCTGTCAGAAAATTCTTCTAACAAGTACAGGTCTCCTGTTCAACACTAACAGGCTCAAGCTCATTTATCATAAATGTTTTAAAAAACTGCAACAGGACATGGCTGTTTTTCATTACTGTCAATACTGTGTAGAGAAAAACAGCCCATTGTAAAAAAGGTAGCCTCCATAGAGCATTTGAAAATTGACAATTACACAACTGGTATGCATTAATTGGCTCCCACTTGGGGAGGGTACGCAAGCTTTCCCTGTGAAGATAACAGATATCCAGTTTCTGTCTTCAGCCTTTTAAAACTGGGAGGAGGTTAGAATTAGCCTGTCGGTTCCTAGCTTTGAGCATTGTATTATTAATTTACAGAAAATACTACATTAAAAAATACCATTAAAAAAACTAAAAGCAGCATACTGATAGTTTAAAAAGGAAGTTCGTGCTTCAGTGGACTGCCAAACTCAATACATGTTGTTTAAACAATTAAATTTTCTTCCTCATCATTTTGTTTGCCACTTACTGATCAAAGGTGTCTGATGAGATCTGTTTGCTACCTTTATGGTTCGTCCTATCCCTTGTGCCACTGATTCAGCAGAATGATTTGGAGAACTCACATGACACTTGTGAGACAGTACACTAATAACTTCCACAAAGGACTGTAACGCTACTGAAAGACTGTGTAGGCAGAAAGCAAGGCAGCAAACAGCAAAGGAAACGACTCTTATCCATATGTCTTTGAAGACAGGAAAGTTTATTAGAGAATAATAATAGCAAAGTACATTTTCTCATTGCAAGTGTTCTCTCTCTTCAAATGTGGGCCCCTGTGAAATTCTCCCGCGTCCTAACTCCCTCCACCTTCACTTACTGATGCAGGATATCCTACACAGAAACACGAGTGAGATATTTTTCTGGAGTCAACTGCAGTATAGTAAACACAGAAGATCTGCTGATCATAAAGGACAGGAGACTGAAACTGAACATGAAAAAATGCCATTAAATGCAAAGAAACCACCTGAAAACTGAAGAGGGTATGTGGAAGGTCACAAACCTTTTAACTTATCTCAGTTACAGATCATACATTATTTAAATGTATCTACAGAGGACAGAAAAGTTTTAAAGAGAAGTAAGATTTTTCAACTTGATACTTTTTCTTTACAACTTTCTAGTCATTGTTAAACTGACCTGTTCTGGAGCTTTTATAATTATAAGCTTCAGGACGAGGGCTTTCCTTTTATTTAGAGTAGATAGTTGCAGACTGTGCTAGGATACTAAGTCTGCAGACTTCATTTTGATTCTGTAGACTAGGATTTTGATAGTTAGATGTATGTCTGTCAGAGCAAGAAGTCAGCCAAAACATAGTTCTCTAATCTACATGAAAACAGTTTCTGCAGCCATGGCTTTGAGAACTTCCTGAGCATCTATGTTTTGAATCACAATCTTGAAGTATACCATGAGAAGCAGTTGTCTTTATTTCAGGCATTCACTCATACTTACACAAGGTTAAGGCTTTAAAAAAGGTGTAGTTTGAATATATTGAGTAGATACCTGAACTGGGCAGTCAACCAGCAGTTTCATCTCCACTGTGCATAGTTAAGCACCTCATCCTTTTCAGTGTTATAGGCTATTAGTATCAAAATGCACAATTATAAAAGTGCAAAAAGATTCTGATTCCAAGTGTCTCTCTCTTCTGTGGTTTCAGTCTTTTACTGCTCTCACTGCTGGAGGCAGACAAAAGATTAATTTTATCCATTATGCTGAGATGCCTTTGAGAATGAGTAAATCTCTTTGACTCTTTTTCCAGGCCTGCAGGCAGAACACAAGTTTTCTGCTCATCAATACCCTGTCCTTTCCAGGCAGTGAAAGGATGTGTCATGTTCTCCTTCACCAACATGTCTAGATAGCATTGTAGAAAGTTGAATTGCACTATTCGTTAAAAGATGGAATGTAAACTTTAGAAAAACGTGTATTAGCAGTGTTGCCAGGAAGGACCGAATAACTGTCCTGCCTGATGTGACAAACTGAGATACATCTCTGAATTTGTAAAATCAATTTTGTTTTGGTTGGCACAAATACAGGCTGGGTGGCGGCTGACCCCATGTGAGCTGATGACTTCAATTTTATCCCAGGAAAGAAAGCATATGTTATGGAAAGCTGGCTTGTGGAAAAGGAGGGAAATAAGATTTTTGTATGTCTGAGCTTCCCTGAGGATCAGCCAGGAGATCATAATCCTTAAAACATTCACTATATGCTGACAAACCTGGCTGTTGGATATGTAACATGAACTTGCAGCCTATGTCTTCAGATGACAAGTATCTAGGTCATTCTTTACTTGGAATTATGTCTACCAAATAGTTCAAGAAATCTATCAACATTGAATTATGTTTCTGTACTAGAAGAGTGGGATTTATCAGCAGACGAAATAACTACAGAAAAGACAATGAAGAGTACACATGTAGAGAGTATTCATGCCCAATTTCTCCTGATTTAAGTATACCAACAAAAATAAAACATTTTTTTCTCTCTTTTTTAAATCTGATTTTAAGAAACATTCTTTCTATGGAATGCTCCTGTTCAAAACCAAAGCGGTCTGTGCATACAGGTGAGTTACTGTGCTTTTGAACAAAGTCAAGCTTTGGTTGATCCATTACGACTTGGTCCCTACCCTCTCTCTCCCCATCCCCTTCAAATATCATATGAAGCATTTATATGCTTTGATAAGGGTGAAATGCATTTATTTAAAAAATCCTTTACGAAGCTGGCTCTCTTTCCTCTCCTGCCATATTTCTCAAGGACGGGTAGTTTGCCACCACAAACACATGAACTCCAGAGTAACATAGTTTAACTTGCAGTGATCACAAACCCAAGAGTATGCAGACTATTTCAGACAATGAACAAACCGATTGTTTGATGATCTAGTACTGATGTGGATCTTCAGAACCCGATTCTGGTTTGAAAGCCTAGATGTTTAGCCACACTAGAAGATGCTATCTCCTAAAACTGTATTTACAAGGGTCTGTAGCTAGTAATCTACAGGTTATGTAATGACCATTCTTTTCACAGTCAAAGAGTTACCTATGTAAGTACTGAATGAAAGGATTAAAAAAAAACCCGAAAGGTTCCAGTTCTGACTTGTGCAAATAAGTGGAAAAAAATAAACTCACTTGCAGGAAATTTTTGTGCGATCAGCCACCATAGTCCACTGCTGCTGATTTGTTGAAACCTCAATGTAGTAGCTGTAGCTCCGATCATCACAGTCCCAAAGTAGCAACCTAAGTAGGAAAAAATTGTTGAGCGATAATAGAACAAACATTATACCAAGCTGCTTAAGATTTTCAGTCCTTTATTTCCTCATCTAAATAGTTCTTTAATTTCATTGTTTCTTTTGGAATGTGCCTCTAACACTTAGCAAGGTTTTTACTGTTTCTGTAATCTAAAACTTAAGTGTCTCTATTTGTGCCATCCTAAGACCAGTATAGACTTACAGGCTTATAATAACCACCTTATAAACATTAATCTATTACATTTATCCAATTATTTTAAATTTATTTTAAAATCAATAAATTAACTAATTACTTTGGCATGTGGCATTGCCTGCTTTAAAATTGAATCAAAGATGTGCTTAGAAAGGTCAGCTTAAGAGGAGAAAGAAAAAAGATTTTGATGACTAAAAACATTGCATTGTCCTCTTAACTGTATTCTCTTTTTTTTGGTAAATACATCAGAAATATTAAAAAAACCCCACAAGCAGGAAAATGGCAATTCCCAGTCGCGGTTTATTGTAATATGAGGAAAAAGACACTGAATTGTTTATCAAATTGCTAAAAACACAGAAGAAGAAAAAGGAAAAAAAAGAGATAAAGGACTCATTCCACACTCATTATACAAACATGCAGCTCTTCAGGAAGGGCATCGAATGACATATTGAAAAGCCTTCAATTTCCATACATCTCACAGAGAGGAAGAGCTAAAGCATCAAGAAAGTGATTTAACTTAAGCATATCATTCTGAAAAAAACACATCTTGCAAATGCTGTGTCCTCTGTACTCCTTCTCTTTATATGAGTATTATCTTCCTTTGTAAGAGATACCTGAAACCTCAACATCATTACTCAATTTCATTTTACTTCTAAGGACATGAATTAAAACAAAACCCAAAAACCTTGCTTCTCCTCTCTCTCTTAGTGGATGGGTATGAGATATGTCTACCTAGGAAAATTTTTCAGTACATAATGCCTTCTTTAGTAAAAACCAAAAAATAATTCTATCCAGCATGTCTGTGAACCAATATGGAGTATCTTTTTTTTTCCCCCCCAGCAAAGCATCCACAAATGACAAAAGGGTATTTCCACAACTTACAGGGGCAATAAACTGGCCAGAACACAGGCAGACATTTCTGCAACTTCATTAAATGCTGTCCATATTCTGATTAACGGATATGGGTTTGCCTACATTTTACATAAAACCACTAGCTAGTGTCATTCCACTGATTAGCAGGGTAAAATTTAGAAAAATTAACTGCTGTTCTTATTGTTTTCATACAAACTCAATGGCAAATACGATATCAAACCCAATATTTAAAAAATATTTTCTGTTTTTGTTAGAGGTGACTGGAGGCAGGTTTTTAATTGCAATATTCTAAGTGAACAATTCACATTATGTGTGTCATTAAAATAATTCTGTTGATATTATTTTTGTTAAAACTCTTATGTTCTGAACCTTTATTCAATACACCAATGGAAAACAAATACTCTACTGCAGTATGTTGACTGTTACCAACTGCTGTCATCCATTGATCCTCAAGTTTCTTATTGAAGTTAGCACTTACTAGGATTAATGCTTAAATCTGACCATTTGTTACAGAACCAAATGAACCTGTTCTAATCAAATAACCAAAGCACAACTATCTGTCCAGAACAGCTGTAACTGCAATGATGACCTAGATCATCGTAGGTCCCTTTCAACCATAACATTCTATCTATTCTATTCTAAATGAGAATCACTACAGCCACAAAGAACCATGAAAGCCACATAATGTAGCTAACCTGGGTTCTCTTTCCAGCTATGAGGAAGAACTTCTACAGATCCACACTTTACAAAGTGCAATAGATAAGGATCCATTGATTGTCAAAGAAAATAGCAGTTATATAGAAAAAGAACTTGTGCTACACTACAGACTTCAGCAGGCACAGAATTTCAATCTGACTCTCTTTAATCACCTTTCAGAAGAATGTCCAAGTTCTATAATACAAATGCCTTTCTTCCAATTCAGAAAGTTTTTCTGGCTTTCAGCTGCTACCTCTGCTGCAAGGAATATAACTGCAAAAATCATTGCTCCCTGTAAACACTTAAAAAACGCCAATACTGCTAGAGGAGGAAAATGACCCAGCCAGTTGCCAAATGCATAATCCTTCCTCTTACAGAGAGATGATGTCCCAAGTAGAAGCTAGACCATCTTCAGAATTTAATTATGAAGGACATGTGTGTCTGATATTGCTCTAAAAACCAGTGCTATAACATTCTTAACAAAACAATCTAGTCTAGCTCTTTATTTCCAGTTTTGGAATGCCTGTATTAAAAGAGCAACCAGGTCTACTGGATGAACTGATTTAAAACAAACTCCCTAGGTGGTCTCAACTTGAATTCACCTCATTAATATTATGAAAAATAATAAGCTATCAAAACAGCTTTAAAAAGCTAAAATAAAACAGTTTTAACAGAAGCCTTTCAGCACATACTAATACTGTGTATTTGCAAATTAAAAAGATCAGAGATGACTTAGTAAAAAATAAAAATAGTTGCCTGTGGCATGACTTAAAGTTCCATTAAAAAAAAAACACAACCAGTGCTTCATCAGATCCTCCCCATTCTGCTTTTCTACATTTTGAAGTTCTCCAGATAGTGAAAAGACCAAATGAAACTGATTTTTTCTGTTAAAAAAAGTAATTAAAAATAAGTTTGTGGGTTAAGATCCTGGATGTGGTAAGTACTAATAATCAAATTATCCTGAACCAATTTAACATTTATATTTAAAACAAGTCTTATAAATTATAAAAAGAGGGAAAGCACAAACATACATACATTTGTTTTCTTTTAAAAGGTCTATTAAAATGTAGCTAATTATGCTTTACAATAGGATTCTTTTCATCATGGAAGCTCAGTGGTGTTTCCTTGATCCGTGTTTTCAAACCTATGATCAAAAGTTTCAGCATCAGAAGCCCACTGCTGACTGTAATTTCAACTAACAATGCTGTAATTAAAACACAACTGACTTGGCTCTAGAGCAAAAGGCTAACAGGACATATATATTCCTTTTAAGAATAAACCCAGCACAAGTTAAATAGGTCTTATAAAGCATATGGCTTGGAATTATTACAAACCAAACAATGAGTGAAAGTTGGCAGAATCTTTTCCAAAGGGACTTAGCATGAATGCAAAATGTAGGTATTTGTTTCTTTGGGACCCATGAAAAAAAAAAAGTTCTTTCTTCACTTTCCTGCAGTAGCTTTTCTAGGAGAGACTGGTGAGGGAGACTGACGACAGAACCCATTTGAAATTTATTCTGCCTGAAATGCATTTCTGGATAAGGATTGAAAAAACTGTCAAGTGATTACATGAATACTCACCAATGCACACTGAGGACAATGGCCACATTTTTTGCCAGGGACGGTAATGTTTGAAACACATTCTAGGCAAACTACCAGGCTTAACTTTTGTAGATAAGCTATGTTTTGCTAGGATGTACATTAAATGACAGAATATTACACTTAAAAAGTCAGAACTGTGTTCACTGGAAATGCATCTACTTATAGCAAAACTGCCCACATTCCTACAACTTTCCATATTAGAATAAAAAGCTAAATTAGATGTTGTTAGTAAGATATCCCTTCAGGACCGAGAAGAAAAAAAATGGAATGGAGCTTTATCCAGTTCCCTCCCTGCAACACTGTGAGATTTAAACATATTTCTCACATGCTGCTTCTCTGGGTATTTACATCCTACCATATTAATCATTTAATTTGGTACTGTTATTTATGTCACACATTGAAAATACCTTATTTTATAAAATAAAGGCTTTTCAAACACTAATAAGATTTCGCATTACATGTGTGTGAAATTGCTTATTCTGGCTACCTGTAACATCAAAACTCACTGCAGTACTTTAAACAGTATTTCCCTACATGTCATGTGTTTCCCTGTGATTGATTGTTCTGCATTTATATAAACATTCTGTGCTGCTCTGCTCATTTTGTGTTTCTGAAAAAAAATATACATCAGTGGTTTCATTCAGACTGTGTTGTGACTACACACACTCAAGGTGTTAGCAGAATACCAAACAATATTCATGCATGTGACAGGATGATACCTGCTTCCAGAATACTTTGAAGTCAGTAGTTACCACATATAGTGGAAATATATGATACCATTGTGTTCATAAACTACCTGCATACTCATAGAAACCTGAAGGACAGAAATTAAAATGTGAGCTAGCAAAACCTGTTAAAAATGGGGAAAGAGAAAGAAAAACCCAAACCGTACGGAAAGAGTATTTTTATACAATTGTCTTTGCAATTTTGCCTCTGGTTTGTTTCTTTTCCCCACGCCTTTTCATTTGGTACAGATATTTGTGTTTCAATAGTTTTCTTTTAGGAAACCAATCTTACTGCAGGATTCTAGAAAGGAGACAAAATTCCTGCATATTGGCTATTACCCTGTTTAATATCTTTATATCAACGCAAGGACAAGTAGGTTGAATAAGACCTCATCAAGACTGTGGATGGCAGCACATTGTGGGTTGCGATCAGTATACTCCAGAGTATGATTGATATTCAGGAGGACTGATTGGCAGCCTCTGGGAAGACTAAAGGCATGGGCAAAAAAAAAGAATCTCATGAAATTCAACAAGATCAAAAGTAAAATCCTGTACCTCATACAGGCTAATCCACTGCAGTTGTAAATGCTGACTATGCTAAAAAGATGTGCAAGTCCTGTTGAAGAGAAGATGCCATTAGTTGCCTGTGTCCCTTCTCAGCAATGAAGGCTAGAAGCACATGGAGCTGTAGCAACAGGAACCAAGCCAGCACAAAACGGGGAAGATTATGTTCCTCTATTTTACACTTGTTAGGTCACACCTGGCATACTGCATCCCATTTTGCACCCAAATACAACACTGATATGAGCAAGTCCAGCAGACGACTATCAAGATGGCCTGGAGGTTAGAGCACATGCACTGTGCAAGAGGCTGAGGAATTGGCTTATTTAGTCTAAGAAGGCTTGGGGTTGTGGAGGAATGGAACAGTCGTTTTCAATATGTGAGAGCAGGTTATCAAAAAAACTGAGGCAGGCTCTTCACTGAGGTACACAATATGAAGAAAAAGATGATATTCAAAAATGGAAACAGGACATTCCAGATGAAACAGAGGCATGAGAAAACACAAGCTGCATGAAAAGGAAAAAAAAGTACACTGTGAGGATAATTAAATATTGGAACAGGCTACCCAGAGAAATTGTGGAACTTCCTTCCTTTGAGGTTTTCAAGACCTGACTGCATAGATCCTTGAGTAGGATCGTCTGTCTTCACAGCTGACCCTGCTTTGAAAAACAGGCTGGGCTAAATGTCTTCAAGTCCTTTTAAACCTGTACGTTTTAAAGATTCTAAAACAATGGGATGAATTTTTCAGAAAACATGCATACAAGACACACTCCTTAAAGAGCAAGCTCCCTATGATTTTCTAATGCATATTTGAGTACCAAGAGTTCTTCATACTCAGAATTTAGTTGCCATGGTAACATGTTCTGACTTGAGGCTCTCTCTAGCGGTATTCGAATTACTATAGACTAAAAGCATCTACCACCCTTATGTATTTACTCTTTCTGATAGACATATGCTTAATAACACATTCATGTCTCTCAACTGAAAAGATACGTACTTTAACTCTTAATTATTCATTTAGAATCCAAAGCCACAGGTCTAATGACTCACCTTCTGGGTTACAGCAATTCATGTTATTCTGCAGTCACGGTGTACAGCTAGCCTAAAGAAAACACTCCGAGAAATTTTTTTCTCTTAGGTGGGAGTGTGAGATCAAGGGAGATTTCAAGCAAGCAGGAAAACAGGCAATGAATAGAGTTCAATTAGTTGTGGAAGAAATTCTGTCCAAGAAAATTCTTGCTTTCATTAAGATGAAATATTAAGACTTTTCCCTGTAATCTATGCTTATATGCAAATTGATTTCTGTACCAGTCATAGATTTCCTGGTGCTAAATAAAGAGACAATTGTCACCATCTTTAGTGTTGCACAGTACAGGATGTGTTCTACACCCTTACTTGCTAAAGCTGTAGCTGCTACTTTGTGAAACCTCACTTCCCCACTTGAAGAGGCATCTTTCCCTTGGCTGTCTATGATGTGCAACAAATGTGGCTGCAACTCAAAACACATGTTCTCCTAGGCAGAACACAAAAAGGAGATGATATAGTGCTACCACTTCTGTCTCTAGGCAATGGAGGTAGTGTCCTCTGTCAGAATATACCCTAGATGATGATGTTTATTGTTTTTTAAGGCAAGCTTGTTTGTACTACACTTGTAGGAAGCTGACGAAGAAAGATCAGATTTCTGACCCTGTATCTGTACAATGTAATACCACATGACACACTAAAAGCGTATTACTTTTAAGCACAGGGGTTTTAAATATATATATATATGTATGTATGTATGTATGTATGTATATATTTATATTTCTATATTTATATCTGTTTATATCTATATCTATATTTTTAGATATATTTATATGTTTATACATATTTATATATATATATATATATATATAAAAATTATCTGCTCATTTGCTCTACACACTTGTTAATTACACAATTATCATTTCTTGGCAACTAAAAGCCAGGTTCACCCAATATACTAAATAGCGAGACTTATGAAAAATTTCCTGCTCAGGAATAAACACTAGAATAGTATATAATACAGAAAAGTCTTTTTTTTTTTTGCAGTAACCTGAAAAGTTGGTATGACTGAGCAATTGAAATATAGCAGAAAATGGTAAGTGACTATGAACTGAGAAACTATGCATTTTAGTCAACACATTCTTCTCTTACTCCTTCATGTGGCCAAAGCTTCTGTTGCTACTCAAATTTAAGCTTAAAGTGGCATGAAAATGATGTAATTACATTTCCAATTACCTCTTTTAAGAAGTCCAAGCACTGTGTCTTCCTGGTTTCCTACTTGAGATGCATTACTTAATTGCACATTAAAAAACAACAAACTCAAAAGCATAAAACACTGAGTGTGGTGGAAAGCTGCCAACTGTATTTATTCTGCTTGTTTCGCACAGTGAGAACAATGTCAGACCTGCATAATGCATAACATCTGTTGCTAGTTTACAGACAAAACAGTGTTTTTGCTGGGTTAGAGATTTGCCTGGATGCCTGATTTTAAACTTTATCTTCAAAGTTTTACAACCATCATAACAACACCACAAGCCAAGCCTAAAGACACAAAAATCAGAAATGGGCAGTTCCAAAAAAGCTTTCAAGTCTCACTTGCTCATCAGTCAGTTTGAAGAGGCAACTAACAGGCGGATGACACTGGGCTAGTGCCTAGGAATACAACCCTATGTACGTGGTCTCTGTTGTGAGCCAGTACCTTGGTTTCGACCTTTGCTCACTGGTACTCTCACTTCAGAAATCTTTTTTGTTTTTCACTGTCACAGAGAATGCAAAGTCCCTGACAACATATTCCAAGACACGGTTTGGTAAAACCGGTTTTATTAAACATAAAAACCAGCACAGCCAGAGAATCTGAAGTTGGCAAGAATACTTTTGTCTTCATATATGAACAATCCCACTCCCCAATTTATTTACAAAATTTCTACACTAGCCAGAAGTTTGTTCTTCATATGTACACAAACATTCAACATAGAATTAGCTCAATGAACTTCAATCCAGATCTAAACACATTCAGTAATCCAACACTGTAAAGCAATACTCAGGTTACCGTACTTTTATTATAAACTCCGTGTTCAAGTAAGAATTGGTACTAATTGTATAGTGAAAAGGAAATCTGCCTGACTCAAGATGATGGCTTTCTACAATAAAAGTTTCGGTCTTCACCAAGAGCTGGATATGAGGAACTGCACCTAATCACCATTGACTGAGGCTACAACTAGATTTCTAATTTAATATCAACATATACCTTTAAGTAGTTTCAATATTACTATTACTATGCCTCCGAAAGGTAGTATTTTCTGGAATTGTGCTGCTGTATCTCAACATGTAACTCACATGTAAATTTTAATATGCCCATTATAATGAAGTAAGAAGCCAAAAGATAACTACTAAACTAGTCCCCTAATTACTGTAATTTCTAGATGAAAATAACTGTCCTCAGCAAGATTTTCTCTGTTGCTTATTTAGAGAAAAACAAACCCTCTTACCGTATTGATCCAATCATGTAGGGCTGTGCTAGCTGTACCACAATAGCTCCGCTCCCAAGCTGATGACACGTGTACCCGGAATCCCAATCATAGTTTTTTGTGTCTCCATTCAATAAGGCATTGCGACTGCGGCTTACACCCTCAATCACACTGGCACAGTCTGCAATTGTTGCAACATTTTCAGTGGGAACTGTGAATTAAAACACAAAGACAACAGACATATATATAGTCAGAAAACAGTTCAGATACCAATAGTCTTCATTTTTGGTGAAGAATAAGGGGAAGAAATAAAAAGGATGGAAGTATGATCAACATCAGGAAATCTAATTCATATATAACACGAACTATGAAGTAGAATCAAGTGCTACAGATAACTTCTATAGTGCTGATACTGGAATAGCTTGGTAAATTAGCAGACAGACAGATGGTCTTGGTTTTAACAAAATTGGGAAATAAATTGTTGTCCAGCAAACCCTTTTTTTTTCATGATGAAACCTAGGCCACTGGCACACCCCACTGAAAAAGGAAGTAATAAAGGGGTGGAAAAAAAAAGAGAGAGAGAGATTAAAAAAAAGAGAGAAGAAGAGATAAACCAGTGGGAAATTTTATTTTTAAAGCACTGATCTCAACTCTGAGAAGTCAGGACCCAAAGTCTTTGATACCAAGGTTTGAAGTGTCACAGCTCTAGAGTATATTCTCAATATGCACCTGTGGGGGCTTCTTACAGTATCTCTATGATTACAAATTACACTCCACAATCTAGAAAATGCAAATCTTTTTTAGTAATTACAAAATCCTTCAGTGCAAGCATTGGACTACAAGAGGGAAGGAAATACCAATAGGTCTGCCACACAAATGTAACAGCAAGTGCAGAACTGTTTCTCATTCAGTTAAGAGTCAGGAAAAAGGTATGAATACCACACACAAAAAAAGAAATTACAATACCCCAAGGGTGAATTAAAAGAAACTTATAACCTATCCTCTTGAAAACAGGAAGGGCAAACAACGGGACAATGATGGAACATTACATACTTGGCAAGAAAACAAGGGTTGCATGGGAGTTACTCTTCTTTATCAAAATACCTAACATTAGTGTAGGTTTCTAGAAAACTTTCCAAGGAAAGGAATGTTCTTCTTATACTTACTTAGTTCTGCTTAATCTGATTCAAATCCAACACCAAGTAGTTTTCCCCTTGCTCTTAAATCAAACAGAATTCATAGTATAGTTCAAACTTGACATAATTTCAGCAATTTCAAAGATCATGATAACAGCCACTCCTCTGTGAGCATGCTGTAAGGAGGATGAGGTATATTTTCTCATGCATAGAAAATTCCTTTATCCAGCACTGTTTTAAAAAAGCTTCAACACTTATTTTTGGAATTACCTATTATTTTCCTTTGTTAACATTTTATGAAATACAGTACTTTCATTCTGTTTGTAATTCAGAGAGAATCCCAAGCTTTTTGAATGTCACCTTCTAGTAAGGTGACAGATGAACATATAGAAAAGCTACCAAGGATGCCCTAGTCAGTTCCAGCACTTCCCTAAAAAGCTCAGGTTTGAGCTAACCTCCTCAACTTCTCAATTACATATATGTGTCTCTGTTCTCTCTCTCTATCAAAAAAAAATATTAACAAGACTGAAGAACTATACCCTCTGAACATGTAAAAATCAAGGTTACCTCTTCAGTTTTGGGTTGTTTGGGGGAAAATGTTACAAGCACTGATTGTTTTATCTAAATGACAACAAAAAATTCTTTCCGCACAGGCTGTATTTACCAAAAAGCTAAGATCTTGTGTTTCAACTCTGATGAAGGACATTCAGTAGTGCAATTTAAAAGACAGAAGAAGAAATAAATCACAAAAAAATATCTGAATGACAAAGAACAATTTAACAAGTTTTCCAAATTCACAGTATCTTCTACCAAACATTTGTTTAAATCAGAAGAATAACAGCCAAACCAAGAACAGAAGAAACCACTAGAAATACAGAAGATGTACAACCAACACTATTTCATTTTTCACAAGAAAACAAATTATGTATAGTACAGATGCAAATGTACCATTTTAAGCCCACATCATGCTTATAATAGTAGTCTGTAAAATATGTATTTAAAATACTACAAAATGGATGAAATATAACTATGTGACATTTCAGTGCTAATTGCAAGTCTGCATTTTCCATGAAGTACTAGGACTCTTGTGTTCTAATTATGCTAGTTGTGTTGGGAACATGATTTTCAGAACAAGCATCAATCAACCAACAGATCATAAAACACACAGGAAAAAATGGTGCAAGCTCATTGCTAAGCAATAATCCAAGGCAGTGGAAAGGTATCAATTTCTGAAAAATCTACTGCACTATCAAATGTATTCCCTCTGTTTGCTCATAAAAAATTACTAAACCCACCATACTATTACTCTAGAAACATCTTGATTCCTTATTAATGAACACAGACATTCAGAAATTTCCAGACTCTTAAAGAGGGGTAGTTGGTAGGTATTAGAAGTACTTCTCTGGGAACAAACTGGATAAGCAAAGATGAACAGTGCAAATAAAGAGTACTGGCATTGAAATAAAGTTTGCCTTAGCTTCTTTTTCTTCCTCTCTACCCTGGTACTAAGGGAATTTCTCTGAGTATCCATTTTATATAGGCATTAAAGCATCTTCTATATATTGCTTTCTAGGTAGAAGAAGCTACTGAAATCTAGATTAAAAAAAAAGCAAGTAGAAGGATGAAGTGTCAAAATTAATGTTTATGTTGAGGCTCTATGGCATACTCCAGACACCTTCTGGGCTACGTAAGGCATTAATTGAACACAGTACAGCTCAGTTTCTCCAATATTTTACCTGCATGCCATCTGAGCATCGTCCTGCTCCTTCACACATTTAGATTTCTGCACTAATCTGTGACCTCCTAAGAAGACATTTCTCTGATTAGTCAAACACCTTAACAGCCACACAGAAACTGTCTAGTGTGTTTTTAATATAATCGTGTTACAATGGTTAATTAGAGAGTGATTCTAACTAATTGCGGTGTGCAGAAAGTACCATACTGCTCCTTCTCTCTATGGGGGTCTGCCACTCCCTATTTTGAACGTTCACTATATCCACTTGAATAAATTTATTAAAAATACCATCTGGTGGGGACTCTGCTCTGTGCTGTATTTTTAAGTTTTTTGGTTCTACTCCTTTTTCCCTTCAGAATTTCTGTTTCAATTTAGGTGACTTGTTTACAAAAACATACTGCCAAAACCAACAACAGTCTTCCTTGTTTCTATTTTTGTTTCTATTTTTTTAAAATCCACCAGCTAGCAAGCTTTTACTGTAAACAACGCTGGAAGAGAAAACAAAAGAGGGGATTACAAATATGAAAATTGTTTTTCTCCACTGTTTATACAGCAGTTATGTCTGATAGAAAATATGTGCTTTAGCAAAGCATACACGTTCTGCAAGCAAACAAAAGGAGATGATGATTGAGGTTACAGGATAGAAGCATCAAAACATTTATTAAAACTTACTTGTCTCATGGTCTTATGCAGCAGTATGAAACAATGAACAGCTTTGGCAGTACATTTAAATCTAGTAGTAGTATTTTTAAAAGATTGTCATTTTCAAGGCATGGCCTAAGGGCCACCTCTACTCGCTATATTTAAGGATAAGACAGATATGTTATTCAACTGTCCATAGAGATCCCTCAGGACAAAAAAGGTACCAGAAACATGTAGTACCCTCAGTCATTTATTTATGACTCCTTAACCTTTTTTTTTTTCCCCTTTTTCAAACTTGATTTTCCATAATGCTTTTTGTCCCCTGAAGTACTCAACAAATTTAATGCGGTAGTTTTTAACTGGCTTCCATATCTGAGTATAAAGGAATTCTTTTAATCTTCCAGTCTGAATAGGACAGATTTTGCTTTTTGTCCATGCACTATAACTTTACTACAGTCAATTGGCTAACATGGGGTGGGAGGAAATGACAGAAAATCCTCAAACAACTCTTGCAAACCAGGAAAGAACAGAACGGAGTGGGTTCCTGCACTAGCTCAAAAAGCCAAAAATTAATAAAACTTAATACAATTACTAAATCAAACCTACGGAGAGATAGCAGATCTACTAAGTAGTCTTCTTTGACAGGAGGGTAGTAATTTAAAGCATTATGGACAGCTGAATGTATTTATACTGCACTCTTGGCTACAGTCAGTCAAAGGTTCTCAACTGAAGTGCCACCATTGCAACACAAGTGTTCATTTGCCTGAATTCTCTTAAGACACTTATAAAACCATCACTTTGTGAAGAAACTATAAAGAAGAAATAATACAGGAAGAAATAAATACTTGTTTCAGTTAAAAGAAAGAAGTGATTTTTCTCTCATGCTGACAGCTGTTAAATGCTCAGCTTTTAACCTCTGTTTTAATGGTAAAATTGCATACCTTCTCTACCTGAACTGGGTTGACAAAAGTTTCCTCATTAGAAAGTGACAGTTAGAAAAAAAGGAAGTTGATAGCCAAGAAAAAAAAACAACAACCAGAATTATGGATGTTACTATTATTCCAGGGTTGGATTTTATTGTATGAAATAGCTAAAACAGTGTTGGACGTTTTGCTTTCATTATTTTCCACATGCCGAAAGATTTATTCAGTATATGAATTAGCACTTGTTTATTCCCAACACAGCATAAAATACTATTTACTGACTTTTCAGTTAATTAGGCATAAAGTCTTGTGTTCCCTTCCACGTACTCTTTCTTATTTTCTTGAGTTGGAACTGGCTGATGACAATGCTACTTTTAATTTGAATCTTCAACCAAGCAATCAAGAATTTAAGAATTATCAACTTCAAACAAATACTAACAGCATTTTCTCCTGTTTCACTCAGAAGCTTTCTGCAAGTCACATTTAAAAGGAGAAGAAAACCCCACTAATATTCGTCAATGTCCAGCTGTTAGTTTGGATTGGAGTAACACTGGAGAAGGATGATTTTTCAGTTGATATCTGCTAGATTTCACAATTTCTGATACAAAAAAAAAAAAAAAAGAACAAAAGCATTCAGTCAATAGAACTGGCCATAATTATAAATGCCAACTAACTGGACTCTTCAATTCAATGATCTGCCTGAAGAAGGCTTTCAGAAATAGCAGTGGTTTCAGAAGAGCCTAGGAAGTATGCATCCTTTACTGCAGCGCTGGAAATAGCAAAAAAGAAAAAGAAAAAAAGGAACTGGAACCATATTAACAGATCTCTGCTGAAGAATGGGCAGCAGTAACTAAGCTGGATATATGGTTGTGCTTTCCTGTAGAAAGAAGAAAAAAATACATCCCTGCAGTACTTGAATAGTTCTCAAATTTCCATATTTTCCTAAGGCTATGCTTGCAGCAGAGCTGATTTACATCACTGAGTAAACCTGTATGGCTTTGAAAGAAAGTTAACCTATAAAAAACTAAAAGCAAAATATGATGGCTTTGTGTGAAGTCAACTTTAAGCTAGACACAAAAATAGCAGCTTGGAGAGTGAGAGAACAATTTTTACAAAGCTGAACCACACACCAGGAAACCGATGTAACTGTTACCCATTCAATTTTTTTTTAATAACTGCAAGTGAGTAAAAGACAAGCGAATGATTATTTATTAATTTCATTTTTCCCTTTTAGAACAAGTTCTCTTAAGGCACTGAACAGCACACAAATGAAGGTTCACAATGATTCATAAGTACTGAACAGCATTCCCCAGAGGGTGACCAAGGACACTCCAGTGTTTTACATCCATCTCCTTCTCTTCAGTCATTTTTCACTTTTCTCCCTTTCTTGTGTAATGTACAAGTTACAAGATAGTCTGACAGACTGAGACTGACAACAGATAAACATAACTTCATAAAAAAGCCTTCCACATTGCACTCCCTGTGACCTTAACCAGTCTCAAAACAGGACAGAAGGTTGGTTAAACCCACTCACCTGCATAGTCCTTGACTGCCCTTCAACACTGAGTACTGATTAAAGAACTAAGCCAGGTCGTTGTTTTTTTTTTCCCTGAGACAGGAATTTGAAGAGGAACTGCTTCCAATATTTAAGTAGGAAAAAGCCCCTCAAAACCAAAAGAAGCATTGCACAGAAGCAGCCCTTTGCCCACTGATGCAGCTTCTTGTGACTGGGCTTATTAGAAGGTTTTACAAAATGTCACATCACACTGGGTACTGCTTCTGCTTACAGAGGAGTGCATCTCACTTGTGAAAATTTTCATTTGTTTTGGATTCTAGATTAAATATTAATGGCCAAAGACCATTCAAAATTTCAGAAGCTAAAATTCATTAAAAGGAAACACTATGCTAAGAAAAGATTTACAGCTCTATTAAATGAAACCATTATGTCAGTGTTGTGAACTTAAGATGTGGAACTGTTCACTTAGACATTTAGATATAATACTATACCAAAAGGAAAATCACCTCTCAACCCTAACATCTGTGTTGGGAATAATTTCATATGATTGAAATAATTTGTCACCTCATTTTGCAAGAAAACAAAACAGCAGACAGTGCTAGAAATAGCACTTCTTGCTACTTACACTTCAACACTGCTATTCAACTACCAACAGGTCATGTCAGTACTGCATCTAGTAGTGTAAACAGTAACTGTAGAAATCATCTTCCATATTAACTTTTAAATATAGTATGTCAAGTTAATAATTTGTCATTAAAACCTTTGTCAAAAAAACACAGTAATATGAAATACCTGTTATCATGAAACACTGCTTCATTTTTATTATTTACCATCCTTCCAATCTTCACTTGACAGTAACACCCATTACATTGATACTATGCATCAGCAATACATCTGATAAATTATCCTTTTCTTATATGCAGATTTCTGATCAAGCTGAATAGATTTCACAAAAGCTAAATAAATAACTACTCTTAAATCTCCACATAAGCTCTCTAAACAAATATCTCACTGGTCTTATGTCTTTGGAATGAGGTTTCAAATTAAAAAGTCCTTGCATGTCATCTTCCGCGTTGTTTTTGTAGAAGAAAGGATGAAGAAGACTTTCTGAAAGAACCAGATCGGCTTTCAAGAGCTGACCAACATTTTGTCTCCTTAATAAAACAAGTTATAGAAAGAGCAGTTGTGTTTGTTCTAACTTAATACCATATTTAATATCCTATTGCATAAACAATGAACCCAATAGTATTACCTAATACTGTTTTTCCAGGTTGAAGGATGACAGCATCTATACTCAGTCAAGCTTCAAAGCAATCTACTCTGATAACTGTACTTTCATATATTTTCTGGAGCCTTCCTAACTGCTTTCAGTTCACTTTACCCAATCTACCTACTGTAGATCACTTCAAATGACTTACACGTACAAGAGCTTGATTCACCCACAGTGACTGACAGTATAGTTCCACTGATCACCATAAACAACAATGGATACTTACTATGAGGTAATGTAAACTCTATTTACCTGTAAGATTCTGTAAGTACAAAAAAAATCATAAATGGATACAATTTAATAAAGCCATATGAAGTCTCCATCCCCTAGATTATCTTTGAAACTCATGAAATGTTGAAACAGATCAAACAGTTCATCTCACAAAAATTCTCACTAAATCACAACATGTCATGGAGTATCTGAAAGAAAAGCCAATTATGGTACAGGAACACTTCCATGAACACATATGGATTCACTACCTCACCTACTATTATGACCAAACAATCTTGAAATTATATTTCCTTTTTTTGTGATGTTATTTGAGTCCTAAATTAAGTATTTGCTAAATAAGACTGATAATCTTAGTGTGTATCACTTAACTGCACACATTAATTCTGATTATGTATGAAGGTTTTACACTTTCATAGGTGGCAGTTCTAAATGTGAAAGTTAGCTCAAAGGTTTTATCGAACTTGATATATTTTGCCTCACCTCTAGTCAGCTCACTGAAGGTAGATATTTCCTTTAAACACAGTTCTTCCTTACTGCTTATCATATTTTCTTGTCAATGGCAACTGCAATACTCCTTGCATACTCCCTAAAACAAAGGGAAAACCTTCTATTTGCATTATGGGCCAGCTTGTACACTTTGGGACCACAAAACATATGAACTAGTAGTGTGATTTGTCAGGCTGCTTATTCTATGCTTCTAAAAAAAATTATGAAATTACACAGAAAATCTCATGAGATCAAGTGTCTTTTTATATTGCATAGGGAATGAACTGAAGTAGCTGACTCCCAGTTTTTCAGAGCTAAATATTATAGTTTTCTCACAAATTAAAAGTAATATATGCCTTACTAAAATCTTCCTTTTTTCTTTTTTGAAAACATTTCTTTCTTCCTTCTATGGTAGTGGCATACTTAAATTTTAAGTATACTATATGTTTAAAACCAACATGAATTCTGAGAATTTTGCTGGAATTCTCAGTTCCATGCCAGAAGTAACAAACTGTGGGAAACTACACCTAGACAACCACTAAAAGGTGCACAATATCTTCATAAAGAATTTCAGGACCTCATTCACATGAGTTTATACGGAAGAAAACACAGAAATCACTCTGTTTAAACTATTAAAAAAAATATTAAATCTTGGAGAGTTTACTTTCAGCAGCTGAAACGAGACTGTACAAGAAGCCCTCAATACCCAAATCCATCTTCACTGTAATAAACAGTTACTCCATTCTTTTTAAGGAATTCAGGCTAACCTAGTGGGAGTCATGAGCAACCACACTATGGCATGCAAAGAAAAATCAGCAGCACAGTGACTCAATTACCAGTGGCTTCATCCACAGTAGCCGATTTGAAATTCAGCATTCCTGCAGCATCAGTAATTAATCCACAGAACCAGAATCTCAAAGAAGTTGTAAGGTCTAGATAAGTAATACTGCGCTGACACCATCGCTTAACTTAAGCTAGAGACTTCTATGTGGAAACAGGAGTAAGAGTGCAATGACAGCCAGTCTTAAGAGGCAGACATTTGTAACAGATAGTGTAAAAGGAAAACAGTTTTAGCTCTTACCTATCAGGCCTTTTTCAAGAGTAAAGGTTTTGTTAGTGAACATGCATTCAAATGCCACAATATGGAAAACTTTGTTCACTGTGTTGTGGGTCCCAACAATGCGAATATACCTACAGAAGGGAAAAAAAGAAAAAAAAGGTAAAAGGCACAAATTAAACATGACGCTATTAAGTGCTCTAAAATATAAATGATTCAGTTGGACTCCGTTGTGCAGACCCATAAGAACAGAGTAACTGAAAAATCTAAATAAGAAAAGGAGTAAAACTACATAAATTTAACAGTACACTTGCATCTACTAAGGATGCTAGGCTCCAGTACAATTTAAGAAAAAAAAAAACCCAACCAAATAAGGAGCTGTGAAATCCATTAAAAACTTCTGGAATAATTTGCTAAGAAAAGTACAATGACCTAGTTCAGAAATAATTTTTTTAGTGCAAATGTGTGCCCATGGAGGCATTAAAAAAAAATAATAATATAAAACCCCTTTACCAACTCCTTTTCACCACAATAAAGGATTTCATACAGCAAGGACGAACCCAACAAATCACTAAGGCTTCTCTACAGAAGCCAAAAACTAATTCAATTTTAATACGACTGCTTCTAATCCTAACACTAGATGTCCAGGACATCAACGTCCTTATTGGTCAATCTTTTACTAATAACAAAAAAAAATCCATCTGAACAGTCAAACGTTATGAAATAAAGCTAGCTCCAGCTTTCATTCCTCATCATTACAACCCATACTTCTAGACTCTAATTGAAAATCAAATAGGTATGCTCTTGAGTGCTGTGATCTGTTAATCTTCTTTATTACCCTAGAGGCTTTACCTCCTAAACAGCCGTTAACCTTCATTCATTCCAATTCCCACATTTTCTGAAGAGATCCAACATTTCTTACTAAAAATTTTGAAAAGTTCTAAATGGAACACTCTACACCATCTCAATATATGTTGAACAATAAAACAGAAAACTACCTAAACCAAGTGCTATTACCCCACAAAATGGGTTATCCACACTGCAAAAACCATTGTATGAAATGAACCCATTTCAATTAAGAAGTATCAGAATGTATGACTCAATCTGCAGCCTATAACAACAGGTCACTGACATAGCACAATTATAGTTTCAGCATAATGGCCATTCACCAACAGCATCATTTACGTTGTGTTCTTCATCATACAAAGCTGAAAAGCTTTAAATCTTTCAGTCTCAAGAAGCTCTTTTAAACAATAAAAAGCCATGATAGCTATTTACCATAGTTATGTTCAACCCCTTCTGACATTTCAAGGTGCTCTTCTAAGCAAGCCTCAAGGACTGTTATTACTGATATTCAATTGTCTTTTCTATACAGACATAGAAAGTTCTAGAAACGTAATTTTTAAACCCTCATCTGTTACATGTAAATGACTGCAAGTGACAACTAAGTTATCTGAATATCATGACATCACTAAAATTGTCAGAAGTTGTTAACCTCTGCTCCTTTTAGCTTAAGCATGTATAAGTTTCATTTAAAAAACCCTTCTTATATATTTTGATTAAAATTACAACACTGACACACAATATGCTCAAAATTTCACTCAAAAATATTTTAATTATCATGACATGAAGTAAACAAACAATGTGTTATTCCCTAATAATATTACCTTGCAGATTATCACAGTAGTAAATTTGTTGTATTTCAATCTATACAGAAAAAGTAAAAGTTGCAAAACTAGAGAAAAAAATACTTTTCATAAAGAAGATTAAGAGTAAAGGAGAACTTGGCCTTCACTATGTAACTATGACAAGTGCCTGCAAAAAGTGTTGCAGGCATCTTGGTTGACAGTGAGGGAAAAAGCAGTTCTTTCCTTGGATTCACCTACGTGAAACAGTCAGTTATTGGAAGGTGATAAATGAAATGTCATATTTGGGGATTCACATTATGAAGGGAAAACCACATCAGCTTCAGTTTTTCTTAACACACTGGGGATAATTTGCAGTGCTTTCCAAGTGATGCAGAGTCACATACAGCCACAGCAAAAGCATGGTATTCGTACAGGAGGAGAAACCACAAGGTTTCTACTGTCAAACTGGTACTGAAGGTCCACTGAAAAGATCACAATCAAATCATTCAGGGGACTAACAGTTTGCCGTTCAGAGAAAGTTAACCTGAAATTTGGAAGAATCTTTCAGTACTAGGAAGCCTGGTAGACATCTTCAGCTAAGGTTATTCTTCTTTGAAACTGCAGGCATAGATTTGATCTAGTCTTTACAGATTATTTTCTTTTTGTCAATTCAAAAGCACAGGATGACCAGGATTCAACAACAGAAAATGTTCTTATTCTATCCAGCATCAGAATTCAATTAAACAGGAATAATCTTGGAACATTTATCAGTGCACATGGAGGCTGGCTCACCACTGAGACTCCCTCATCCCCAGCACGTAAGAAAGGTATTGACTGAGTTGTGCTGCTTGGACAAAACATGCTCTAGGATAAACAATAGAGCATTACTAATGGAAATACTTTGACATACTTCACTAATCCTACCTTGCTTTTAAGAGTTCAGAGAATAAACAAAGCAATGATATTAACAGGAACACAAAAAACTGATTTAGAATTAGTTTTAAAAGCTAATCTATTTAGGTTTTTTTATGTTATAACGTAGTAACACTAGAGTAAACTTCTTGACGGATTTTAATTTTTTGTTTTAGATTTGTTTGGTTGAGCTTCTACTGTTTGTTTCGGTTTTTTTAATATATTAAGAGGGTGACCAACACATAAGAATTGAATAGTTTGCCATGAGAAAAGCATCTTTATCATATTACACAAACAGGTTAAATACCATATCGCTCAAGGGTTAGCAAAGTTCTCTGCCAACAGGCAGAAATAAGCAGATGCTTATTCTTGTAGCTAAATAGTTATTTTTGAACAATAGGCGACAATTTATCACGTTGCTGGAAAGTAGAAATTTGCTGGTAACGTCAAAACCAGATACCATATATTAAAAGCAACTCACCACAAGGATGTTGAGGCTCTGAAGTGAGTCCAGAGAAGAGCAACAAAGCTGGT
>WAAB01025686.1:71298-83853 GCA_013389865.1 Piaya cayana | reverse complement strand
CCTGGTTATTCTATGATTCTATGAAAATAAGCAGGTATATACTAATCTTCTAAAAAGCATATTATTCCCAAGTTGTGATGTTATAGCAAGGCTCAATGTAATGATATGACAAACCCCACTCTCTCTCCCTAATACAAAACATTTTATGCTTTCTTTATTTCTTTCAAGGCTAATGATCAGCATCATTTCCTGCTGAATCTTGTATGCTCCTACTTGTCAGAAATTAAAATAACACAGGCTTCAAAACTGCTGTAGACATCCTAACTTCTAAAATCACATTGTCTGATTTTGCACAGAAATTGTAGCTTTTTATTTCACATGAAGCAAGATACTAAAGCCGCCATAGCCTGAGAATGTAAAGATAATCTTCCTTCAAATAAGGCTGAACTTATTAGAAATGCCCAGTACCACTAAGTAAACAAGCTGTATCTGAATTTCAAATATCACTAATGAAGAGCAATACTGAAGGTACATGACCTGTTTCAGAAGAGACAGATGAAGGCATTGTAAACACTGAAGTAGTGCATCTTAATGAGAGAGTCACTAAACAATGGACTGAAAACAGACAGTTGGCTCAGAAATATGACAATGAGGAAAAACTGTGGACAATTTTGATACAAGCAATGAACTCTTAATTCAAAGAATGAAGACTTCAGAAATTTTAAATGTCCATTGTAGCTCACTACATGCTTAGAAATGTGTACATTTCTCTAAGCAGTTTTCTGCCAAAGGGAAAGGCGACTGAGTCATGATTAAAAATATAGTATTTTTCAGGCAATCAGATTATATGTACCATCTCATAATTTTCCTCGGAAGATTTATTATCTGGAATATAAAAGTACAGGCAACACAATTAATACGAAGAATTTTTCAGCACATGCAACTTTGACAAATGCTTAAAATGCATGGAATGTGTGTTATGTGGTCAGTCACTGAGTTTTTAAAACATACTGGAGTGGTTCTGGCTGGAACAGTCACATTTGGTCATAGTAGCTAGTATAGGGCTATGTTTTGGCTTGTGTTGGAAACAGTGTTAACAGCACAGGGATGCTTTAGTTAGGTTCAGCAGTGCTTACATAGCATGAAGACCTTTTCTGCCTCTCACACTACCACCAGCAAGTAGGTTGGGGCTGCCCAAGAAACTGGGAGGGGACATGGCCAGGGCAGCTGATTCTAAATGACTAAACGGATACTCCGTATCAGGAAGTGGGACATTCGGAATTATGTCATTTGTCTTCCCAAGCAATTGCTAGGTGTGTTGGACCCCTGCTTTCCTGGAGATGGCTGAATAGCTGGCTGCCCATGAGAAGTAGTGAATGAATTCTTCGTTTTGCTTTACTTGTGTGCATAGATCTTGCTTTATGTATTTAACAGTTTTTATCTCAACCCACAAATTTTCACACTTTTCCACTTCTCCCCTCTATCCCAATGCCGGCGAATGAGTGAGCGGTGGTATGGGGCTGGGCAGCCTACCGAGGTTAGCCCCCAACACCATTAATACCACTTATGGCTCAGAATGGCAATGCAACAACAGGTAAGGCTCTCTGACTGTGCTAACAGGCCTAAGGCACAGACGACAGAGAATTAAGCACCATAAAATTAAACAGCCTTCTAGTTCCCACAAGCAAATCTGCATCACATGGCAAGAATATCATATCTGTAGATAATTAAGTCACATTCAGAGAAATGAAATCAGCAAGCAGGCCCTGTGTGCAACTGTCTACAGTAAGCTAGGAAGAAAGTGCTCAGGCCTTCTCTTCATCAAGCGTGGGGAGAATTTTCTGTGAACCTGGACTCCAAAGCTGGGACCCTTTTTTGAGAAACTTCTGTGAACACTAGTGCTGATAATCTCTCTTCATATAATGATCTGTTCTTTACAGAATTTCCGCAGAAAGAGACTGAAATTCAATTCCTTTTCTTAATAGGACTATAAACCTAAGGAGATGCTAGACTGTAGCATGGAGTTCTCTGCTGTTGCACTCCAAGCGGCTGACAAGGTGTGAGGCCACTCGGTTAATCAGAGAAAAGTATCCAACAGCTCCTTATTCAGGAACCAAAGTTCAAGACCTGTACATTGAACAAGTTCTACGTTGAACATCCTCTTATGTTACAGAATGATTCTAAATCATCATGAGATCAAAGGACACTTAAGACTGCAGCAGTGAACAATTTCAGTAATCCTTCCAACTTCAGAAGTTTAACTGCCTTAACTTTTGCTTTCTATTTATGTCTTTATATAAAAAATACATTCCATAAGAAAATAAATGAATCTTGGTTAACTTAGTATTTTACTTCTTGCAACTAAGGTAATAATAAACAAGCAGTTGCAGGATCAAATGTGGTGGAGTGATTAACTTTGCCACTACCTATACCCTACAAGCAATAAACCAACCCATATGGAAAGAAAGTAAAGCCTTTAACTGCATAATAAAACATTTGATTTGATCTTGATTATTTTAGATGCTTATGAATAAGGTCAAACTTTGCATAGTTTTGCAATTACTTTTCACCTGTTCAAATACTAAGAACAAATACGTTAATCTCTAAGATAACCTATATCACTACATGCTTACAATCACTGTTATCCTCTGAATTGGAAAAAAAACCCAAAACCAGAGGAACCAAGCTGAAGAAAATTACATTTCCTGTAATACAATTCAGGTATTTTCTTTATGTTTATGTAAATGCATATACTAATTTATTTTTGACAGCCACAGAGAGTCATTCTTCTACAAGTGCTTGGCAAGCATGTCATTAGTTAAAAAGGACCACTGACCACACTTATTTGTGTATGCTGAATTACAAGACCATTTAAAAGCTTTGATTACCACAAGGTGGATGGGAAAAAAACACAGCAGAATGCCAAAACCCTAAATGAACAAAAAATTTCAGAGCACTTTGTTGGTGGGTGACAAAAGCTTGGGCAAAGCTGATTAAGCTAAGACATGGAAATTATGAAGAAGTAACAGTACAATAAAAATCCTGGTGACAAACTATGAATTTTAATTTCTTCGCTCACTGAGGAGGAGACATGGCAGACAAAAACCAGGAGTACAAATATTAAAAATTCTACAGACACTTTTTCCAATGAAATTAGAAATTGATCACTTTCCTGTCAGGAACAAAACAGCTTTATACAACACAAAGTTATCTCTAGATCTTTGTGCGATAGGGAAGTAGAAGAATCACAATTTAAGGGCTAGACTAGCTCCTCTGACGATGGACTTCTGCCTCAACTGTGGGACTGAGAAAAAAGAATCCTGAATAATTCTTTAAAAAAACCTTCAAACTTGAGGTGCAGGGGGAGAATGGTTAAAAGGACTTCCACTGTAATGATCAAGACTGCAGCATGAGAATTTTGCCCCTTGAGAAGACATTTTATTTTGGTTTCTGGCCCTGTTTAAGTATAATGGGTACTGATAGTATTTAACTGATGTAAGAGTTTCATCCATGTCACAGACTTCTGTTGTTGCAATTAGTCATGCTACACTCAGTCCTGAGATTCCCATGGCAAGAATACTACAAAAATCTGCGTAATTATCCTCTCTCTTCCCCTCCCCTGCACTAACAATAGAATTATTTTAACTATAGGGAACAGCATATTCTACTGGATCTTGATAGTTCATTCAGATTTTAGTAGTTTAAGATTCTACCTGTACTAGTTAATTAGGCAGCCACATGACAATGCTCTTCATCCATCCTCTATTTTTCCCAAAACAATTCTTCACCTTTATGTGAAAGTATGACTTGGACAATCTGTTGTGACTACAAATACTCACATTTATGAACAACTACATTACGTTTTACTTCTGCTCTTTACATTTGTACAGCTGACACATTTAATACCAACAGCAGCTGCTGCTGAGAATACCTGATTCAGCTATGGATACCCTGCAGGACTACTACTAATAAAGCTGAAGTACTGTTTCAATGCAGGCAGCTAAGACATGTGTCAAAGCATAAAAATATGACTACTCTAGGATCCATCTTAATCCTTCACTATAACACCAGTAAGATACAGACAAACTCTGGAATACATTAAGCACAGATTCCAATCCTTTGAGAATACTGAGACAGAAGACTAAGTAGAGAGATGTAAAGGAAATTAACTGGTATTTTGGACTAATATCCACTCTAAGTTACTATCAAAGCAATGCAGAACAGCAACAGCCAACTAGAATAGAGAACTAAATCTAATACATACAAAATGAGCTCTTAAGAACTTGGCATTTCATTTTCCTTTGTGGAGTACTTGGTATGAGACAACGTTGCTAGTTCTACATACTTCCAACCTCCTCAAACTGCTTAGAAACTGCTAACATTCATATTCTGATCACTGACACAGAGATGCACGAGATACAGCCCAGCACACAAGGGCATTAGAAGACATTCCGTTTGTCTTTTAGTGGAAAAGGAAACAGTGCTATTCACAGCCATCTAAACCCATTTATTGACAACTCAATAAAACGTATAATCCTTCAGACTCACACAGCTGACTCAACAGACTTGTGGCAGGAGGATGAAAAAAAAAGCAAGGAGGAAAAATCTATTGCCAGTATTAAATCATGTGGGAAAACAGCAGACATAAATAAATATATAAAATAAAGAATTAAGCCAGAACAAATGTGGAAAGTATTTCTGCGTTTCGACAGGAGACAAGTTTTCCTGCACTTGACAAGAAAGTCTAATAAAGTCTATTTTATACCAAATGAAATCCCTGCTGCAAATACAGAAAAATACAGTGACAAATCAAATAGAACAGTTACACAAGACAAAATCATTGAACTCTAGTAGAGAAAGCACACATAACACCTGCAACGCATATACAGTAACAAACATCTCCACCTTGGCAAGTGATGCAGACACAAGCAACACTGTAACAGTCTGAAAACACAACACATGTCCCTGTGTAATTTGCTAAAACATTTACCCAGATATTCTATGCTGTGGCATTCAAATGGGTAAAAATGTTGATACACAATAATTTCACAGGATATATAACTGGTTGTGTACTATATATAAGCAGCATATTGATCAAGCAACCAATGTTTCTGAACATATTTAATCAAATTAACATTGATGTGCATGGAAAAAATAATATTTGCGTTATGTGATAATACATTCTGTATACCATAAATAAGAACAGTGAGCTTGCAAAATGGTATTTTGTTTTTCATTACTGNGGTTTCCAATTTTTTTTTTTTTTTTTTAAACAAAGAAGCCTATATTTGAGGTAAAGTTGCTTGAATCTGAACCTTCAGTGTGTGCATCTATAGTTGGGTTCCAATTCTCAAACCTGACCTCGGCTTTGCAGGCTTTCTTTCAGGTCAGATCTCAACCCAAACCAGTTCTATTTCCTTGAAACCCATCTAGAAGTAGGCAAGAATCTGTAATTTCACCTGATCCCATAATAGAATTCCACCACATCAATTTCAAATCTAGTAGAAGATACTAAGATTTTGATGTCATCAAATCTGTATTTAAACCCTATCTGTGATTCAACTTGGCAAGCAAATCCAACTTAAATATTACCTTCATTTATCCTTCTGCCACCTCTGTTGAATACATATAATGGGACCCTACACTTCATTAAAAGAAAATATTTCTTCTAAGCAGAGAATAAACCACTGTTCTTCATGAAGTCTTGTTCTAGCACAAAGTGGACATGGGATTTGGAGAGCAAATGTGAACTTGCCCTGCATACCTTCCAGGCTGGCGTGACGTGGAGCTAGATTCTTTCCAAAATGCACATAATCTCCAATAGGACTTGTTTTCTTTGAATCACAAATACCTGATGTGGTTGCAGGCCTTCGGGACAATTTAGTTTAGGCTTCATTTTATAGCTACTTTTAAATATAATGAATAAAACAGAAGAAAATACAGTAGAGTTCTGCTCAATGAAATCTGAGAACATTTTCATTTTCCCCCAGCTTATAATGTTCTACCAGCCTATGAATTTAACATGCAATAATTATTTTTTGCTCTTGGGACACCTCCGTAAAAGCTGTCTAGGTTTTGACTGAATCAGACAATATGAAAAATAAATACTTAAATAAATTGTGAGGTGGACTTGTGGTTTAAAAACAAGGAATTTCAAAACTTTTCCTATAAAACTGTAGTGAAGATAAAGGAAATCATGTTTAGCTCTGGTGTCTCATTATCTGAGACAGAAGCGTAGACTTTCAAGAGAAGGAAAAAGATGAACAAAAAAGATGGGAAATACTTCAAGAACCATTTTTACATAAGGGCTGTTTGGATGAATAACTACTTATTAGAAGCACATCAGCTCTGTATTTGAGCACATTAGCAGAAAAGAATAAAGAGCGGACTTCCAGGGCTCTCTAAAGGGGATCATAAAGGCACATGAAGGATGGAATGTTTAAATAAATAAATAAAGTAATAATAACAAAAAAAAAAAACCCAAACAAGCAACCCCCCCAAACAGTATAAATTTTTACCTACTGAGAAATATATCTCAGGATATATGCAATGAAACTTAGAATTTGTTTTGTTAAAATTACACTGGAAAAAAGATAAGCAATACTTTAGTGGAATTAACTAAGTATTGGTAGCATAAAAATGACTGAATACAACGTTTTCATCAATATTTTTATGATTTGAAATTTTTATCTATGGATAAAACTCATTGTAGTTGGAGGTGGTTAGAAAATCAATGCAAAGAATTGCTGGCTCAATTTGTAATTTGCTGCATAAACAATTTTGGAATGTTGAAATGTGGGGTAATTCATTAACCTGAATTTGCCTTGTACATTTAAAACACTTAGAATAAAGCTTTTAGTTCTGAATATTCAAGTGGTTTAGATCTGAGGCAAGAATGCCTTTGTTAACTGGTTCTTTAACTGATCATAAAGTTACTAAAATCCTACATTTGTAGGAGCTAATCAAATTTATGTTAAAGAGAACATGTAAGACACAGACAAATACTTTAATGTATTTCTTGTTCTTGCTTGTTCTTCTCTCCACTTTCTTTTTCTTCTTGTAGTAAATCAGACTTTGGCCTGTGATTCTATATTAATTTAATTTCTTCAAGAATTCATCAAAAGGCTTCCACTATTTCTGTCAATATATGCAACTCAAGTCATACAGGAAGAACCCAGACACTGAATGAAGAAACTGCCTTTCATTTTGCTTCAAGACATTAAATAACGTATTTCCACTGAAAAACTAGGAAGTTGGGATGAATTTACATTCAAACAATATTTCACTATAGTTATTGGATTTTTTTTCAGGAAAACAAAGAGTTACAGTTTGTCACATATTATCACCCATATCACTGGCAGAAGAAATATCTCACTGGGGTGAACACAGTTAATTTGTCATTTATACAATACCTTCAGGTCACCACAGCTTAATGTAACAGGACACTTAACAACAAAATACACTCAGACTGCATTGCAGTGAAGGGCATTACCACTGTGAACACTTTGACTGGGAGAATTTTATGAGAGTGAGTGAGCAGTGGTAAAGAGGATCACATTGCATATTTGCCCCAGTAACAACAAATCTGCCTTGATCTGCCTTGGCAATACTTTTCAAATACTTAATAGTAGATGCCACAGAACATTGAAAGGACATGAAAAAGTCAGTAGCAACTTGTGCATAAACATTTCTAACAGTTGCAGGATGAATTGCTTCTGTAGTGAAATAAGCTTTATGGCCACGGAAAAAACCTGAAGTAGTAACTTCCTTCACGAACAAAGAACCTTTCATTTGAGAATCAAACAGAGCTTTACTTGGATACCTGCTGACAGAATGCGTTAAGCCATCATCCTTTTAACTATCTATATATTAAGGAGTGCCAGAGAGAAGTTTTATCAACAGTCTCAATACACTCACTGTGTATAAAAATTGTACTGAAAATGCTGAAAGTTGCAAAAGAGATACACTTAGAGCCCAGTTATGACAAAATAAGGGCTCCTTAAATAATTTTAATGATCTACCTAGATCCTCTAATGTAACAAACTGATTTCTCCTTCATAAACCTCTGCTTTTTTTCAGTCCAGGAGACATGTAATAATTGGAAAGGATAAGACTTCTTTTCCCAGCTTATTACTGCCTATATTTCCATTACTCATGAAGATACTGAATTAGGCCACAATTCAATCTTTTGTATTTTTCCTCTGTCATTAAAGTTGGTACTATGTTGAAGACAAAAACCACTGAAATGTGTAATAGCAGTAAATAACATGCTTTTCTTTCTCTATAAAATGAAAACACGAAAGAGATTTTTAAAGTGCTATGATACATCTAAACTCTTACCATGTCCCTCATACCACCTTATAAACTGAGGTCCCACATCTGTTTTCACTTTGATAGCAGCTGGAAGAATTCTGCCCATACGGCACATCTCTAGATAAAACAGAGTATCCAAAACAAACCCATCAAGTTCAGTTTAATGGGAAATTGTTTTCTTTCACTTCTCTCTGCTTTCAAGTATTGCTGAATTTATTCAGTGACACTTGAAAATGTGACCCTCAATGAAGAAATAAACCTGCAGTTACACACTTGTGTTGGGAAGAAAAGGTGCTGAGTTGGTGTATTCACATACTTATTTCACCATACCTACCCCCTCCATTGTTATTACCTTGTATCTGGCCTTCCCAAAGTGGCTATGTGCACACACAACTCTCTCATATACAAAATCCAATTACATTACTATAACATTCAATTGGAACAACTGTCATTATAAGGCATTAGCTTATACCGTATCTTCTTAAAGAAGATTTTTTCCTCTAAATAACATGATCCTTGCCTCCGAAGTGACAGTAGTGCTCTATGCTAAAAAAGTATCTTTTAAAGGACTCTTTCTATGCAGTCATGTGAATCTTGATTCTGTAGACATAAGCTTTATTAGCATATCTATTCAATTTACCTGAATGTGCTGCTGCCTTTTAAACCACCTCCTTTACTTTATTAAGATGATAATTTGAACTCACTACCGCATTATTTTGATATGCAACTAAAAAATAAGTTTATGTATTTTATTCTTATATATTAATGCAGTGAAAACATGTTTCTGGAGGCAGCTCTTCATTATACTTCAATGCTTTATTCCCAGCTGTAATTGATGTCAGTTATGACTAGGAGGCTATTATCAGGCTAATACTATCTTTTCCTCCATAATATTATTATTATTCCCAGTATAATGACATAAATCTCTGTTTGGAAATAGAAGTGGTCAATATTATTTACCGCTGTATTTTCCTTAACTAGAAATTCACAGGCAATACAGGACTGTGACTTATTTTTGTCCTTCATAGAGCACAACCTTTGAAATTCAGAACTAAGTTTTCCCCACTACATGCCCACCCCTCTGGCCTTCCTTACGTATGCCCAAAGACAGATTTTCACACTTCATTTTCACACCACCTACTATACTTACTCCTCTCAGTTCATGCCCACTTTCCTTCACCCAAGCAGCTCACTTGATGTAAGTGTTTCCCATTTCCCTACTTGGTCATGTATCTTGAAACAGAAGATATATTTGATATATTCAGAATGAATCTTAATACATTTAGAATGCAACCTCCAAATTTTAGCTGAAATCAATAACCAGTGTAGTTTCACCATAAAATGTTTAAGAACCCTCCATATTAACACGTAATCACAGTATTGATTTCTGAAATGTATGTCCTTTCATGTATACCCCATCCATCTATTTCATATCTGATCATAGAACATTCTTGACTTCTTACAACTCCCAAAGGCTCAACTATGTCAATCCCAAACTCAAACATCCTAGTAATTTTTTTTATATTACTTTATGCTGGGTTTTTTATATTACTCCAGGGAAGGCTGGTCAGTGTTTCTACCTAAATACACACAGCTGACTCTCAATATCTCTTCTTAATGTCAGCTCAGGAAAGGGATGGATAAGCCAAAGAAGTCAACAGTGAAACACTTGCTTTATAGAAAACTTTAAAACTGGTTTCAGGGAAAAGAGTCCAGGAGCATGCCTACCTACCAAAAGTGACTGAAGCAGAGAGAGAAGCAAAGCCATGGTAATTTTAATGCCTCAATACCACTGGTTCTACATACTACATTATGGAATAAAGAAGGCACAGAGAGGTCTTACAAAGAACCTGGAGAAAGTCAGTAGATGAAACCTGCATCCTTGCAACATACCTGCTATTATTATTACTCGCAGTAACCTGAATAAAGCTAAAATACGCATGCCTTACTCATGTTGCAACCACATTTTCATTTTGTAATACACACATACCATAGAAACAGGACTTCTGCATGATCAAAACTGCATTAAAAATCATCTCTTATGCTCCAGGATTCTCCTGTATTTGCTGATTTTCCACAAATAAATAAGTAAACCAAGAATATAGTAGTTGGACATAAACAAATTTCAGCTCTAATAATTTTATATAGCTGGAATACTAAAAATCATTTGCCCAATGCCTCATTCCATTTTCTATATGCAATGATCAAGACCATATATTAACCATCATATGAAAAAATTACAATTACTCGTGTCTGTACATAGCAAGCAACCTGGGCAAGAGGTAGAGAAAATGCATAATTCTAAGAGAACAATGAGCCTAAGAGACTTGGTATCTACATCAGTTAAAAAGAGGTATTTAAGATTAAAAGAAAAAAACAACAAAAAAACCCAACAAACCCACTCCCTCATCAACCAAACAACCTTAAAATATGACTACAGCTAAAGAAAGAGTGAGTAGGAAGAATAGGAAGACTAAGAAAACAAAAAAAAAAAAAGAGAAAATGCAGTGAAAACTAATAAACAGGCAGTTTCATATTATTCCATACTTACCTCATTCCAACACATCCTTTCAAAGGAACTTGCTTTTAAAGTAACATTTAACCTCAAAGCAAAAAGTAACAAAAAATATTTCTTTCCCCATAAATATGAGATCTGATTTTACTGTGTCATCTCTTAACTTATTTAACTTCAGACTTCATAATATTTGCCATGTTTTGTGAAAGAGGCAGGGAGAGGAGAAAAAAAGACTTGCCAGGAGAGCTGGTCACACCTTTACCACAACAAACTCAGATTTGAATTCACCCGGCTGGAACTTACCTGTGCACCATCAGTCCACTACAGAAAGTGTATTTCATTACACTTCTGTGGTTTCTCACAATACAAAATTTTGTTCTCATGCACAAGCACGACATAATCTTGAAAAGATCTCATCAGGTGTGTATTGTAATTTGTAAGAATGTCAAAGATTTTTTTATTATAAATAATATACTACTGTTATAGAATGTCAGTATTCTGAAAGGTAAACCCTGTCAGATGCTTTTAGTTCCACACCTACAGCTTCAGTTTTCCACCTCTGTTTTAAAGCCATAATGCTGCACATACATGAACTGAAAAGGACATCTACAATGAATAAATAAAATGCAGAAGTATGTTTTATTACAGTGCAAATGGAGAGCACTGTAGCTGCAGTTGTACTCTAGCCATGCGAGTTTTGCATTAGTGAAGTTTATGAACACGCCTATTCTACACCAAAAAATTCAAGCTCAAACTGACTCATTCTCATAAATGATAATGCTAAAGGTCTGAGACACATTTCAATCAGTACTCAAAGTTAAATCTTCATGACTTCTGAAATATTAAACTACCATCATAAAAAATACATTTTTAGAGGTATGACATACATTTTATGCTGTGATGTTCTCTTCACTAAAAGGTTTGGGCTCTAGACTGAACTTTACTCAAATAAGAGTGAGACTGAAAACCCAGTGAACTCTTTGGCCTGGAAAAAACAGCCTTGCTTCTGCAAGAAACAGAGTTTAAACTACTAATTTTTGAGAGTGAGTTCATACACAGCTAATATATCCCCTTCCTTTAAAAACAGAAAGATTACACAAAATATTCTGTTAATAGTTTTATATATATATGTATATATATACACATACATATATACACACACACAAAGGATCACAATTAGGTTCTGCATCAGTATATTAGGATAAGCAAGCCTGATTTTCCTTACTATCAATGGTTTAATACTCTTAGGCTTATCTTTTTAATAAAACTGTCTCTTAAAGATCTGTTTAACATCAGCATTTGCCACAGTACAGACAATTCACTATATTATTGATAACTGATATAGACTTACATTCACTGTCCGAGGCTCTGCAAAGGGATCTAAACAGGCTGGACTGCTGGGCAGAGACCAATAGCATGAGGTTTAACACAGCCAAATGCCAGGTCCTGCACTTGGGACACAACAACCCTATGCAGAGCAACAGACTAGGAGAAGTCTGTCTAGAAAGCTGCCTGGAGGAGAAGGACTTGGGGATGATGGTCAACAGCCGACTGAACGTGAGCCAGCAGTGTGCCCAGGTGGCCAAGAAGGCCAGTGGCATCTTGGCTTGTATCAGAAATGGCGTGACCAGCAGGTCCAGGGAGATTATTCTGCCTCTGTACTCAGCACTGGTAGAACCACACCTTGAATCCTGTCTTCAGTTCTGGGCCCCTCACCACAAGAAGGATGTTGAGGCTCTGGAGTGAGTCCAGAGAAGAGCAACAAAGCTCATGAAGTGGCTGGGGAA
>WAAB01025686.1:52537-71118 GCA_013389865.1 Piaya cayana | reverse complement strand
TTTTTTGAGGTAGAAAGAGGGGGAATCTAACTTCCACAGGTCAATCGAGTAATACTCAGAATTATTAAATACAATGGTAAGTCAAATTTGGATATAATTGTTTGATATTATACTCCTAAAATATTTTTAAAAGATTTTTTTGGTTTCTCTGCAGGGTTTTGGTTGGCTTCTTTATTCCATTTCTTTAATAGAAATGTCTTGACTCAGAATGGATGAAGCTTACAAAACACTATTAGCACCTCTTTCAAGCAGGAAAGAGGTGTAGAAAGCACTGTTGATTAATATCAACAATATTGCCAGTTAATGTCCATATTAAATACATTTTTAAGTTAAAATATTGAGCAGGTATCTATCTAAATCCAACTTGCCAAATATATTGGTTTTGACAAGGCCAAAACTTTTAGAGGAAAAAAAGACATTCCCTTTTAAGGATATCCACACAAGGTAAAAAAAAAAAAAAAAGATTTAACAGAACCATAAAAACTTCATCTTATTTAAATCTTAAGATACATGACAATCTGTCTAAAATTATAATTTAATAAGAACTACGTATTATGATTATTTACTAAGGGTTTGCACTTTTTTTATTCCACTCAGTTGGAATGGATCATTTTATGGAGGTACACAGCCTACAAGTTTAATAGTATACAATACAATAGACAGCAAAGGGGGAAGTTTTCAAGTACCAGCATGAAATTTCAAAGCAATCTGCTTCGTCCAAATACATACAGTACATGGTGCAGAAATCTCCAGACACAGAAGCAAGACCACAGATTATCACATCTAAAGTACAAATGACAACGATCTTGTCATTCCTGATCTCACACAAAAGAGAACATAATAATGATTTAATTCTTTTTAACCATATTAGGTTGGAACTTTTTTGCCAACCTTAAAATATCAATGTAGCTCTTACTCAAAGTCTTGGGTCCTTTTTTTTTTTCTTTATAATCTTTCCTCTGCTGAATTTAATTGCCTTGACAATGCCAAAAGACTGCCTCATCCTAATAGGTCAGAATTGATCACTCTAAACCAATTGGTTCCTTCATTACAGAGAAAACAAAGTAAAGAGAAAAGGCAGGTGTGCTCTCGCAGAGTCAGCTGCACTACAGCTTCTCTTGCCCTTCTTCTCCCTCATTAACAAGCAACCAATCGATCACAACCCACAAAAACTATTCATCACTTCTGACATGGAATGGTTTTAACAGGTCACTAAAGTAAAGAATATTTGAGGTATCTATCTTTAGAGCCTTTAGAGCTGCTGGTTTTCAAACTCAAGTCCAAGAGAAAGGAAAATCGAAAATGTTACACTCCTATACAGTTCTAGTCTAAACTTTGAATTCAAAATAAAATCTCTGTTAGTTATTTGCTTAAGACAAGAATCTGTTGTGTAGGGTAACTAACTTCAAATGTTTTTTATTGTGAACAACTTTGATGGATAGAAAGAGATCACAGCTGGAAGAAAAAGGCTAGATATCCCCACAGCCTGCTTCCAGTTCATTGTCTTTTGCACTTCCCTGCTCTTCAGCTGAACAAATCTCATCTGTGTTCCTTGTAATGGAATGATGTAACCAGTGAAACTTACTATTGTTTGGAAAAAAAAAATCCATTATATTTCCTTCACCCCAGGGTATTACAACTGTTAATTAGCCAATGAAATGGAATTACGAAGGACAAATAAATTAACTAATTCTCTGGCTAAATGTTTCCACCCTTCTAATTATTTATTACTTACTGTGAAAGACAATTTATGTTATGAAAAAGAATTACATATATCTCTTTTCCCATAAAATAACGGTAACATACAGAATCAGTGTGTGATTTCTGCTGTTGATTTTTATCCCCCTCTCTTTAAAAAAAAAAAAAAAAATTAAAATACCTTGGAAACCACCATCCCTGCGTCATTCAAAGGCAGTGTTTTCTGAAAAGATGATACTGCTATTCAGGATCACTCTTTTCTAGAGCAAATCAATTTACCAATACAGTACAGTATATAAAGAGCTCTTCACATGACCTGTTACCAGTTCAGATTCTACCGGAACAATAGAGCACCATAGAATGGGCAAAGTTCACCAAGTCCCTCTAGGTTACCTTTTGCCATTGAAAAACAGACAGACACAGACATTGAAAGAGAAATACGAACACACTCAGTAACTACTTTGAAAGGCTATACTGTAAGGGAACATAATAGATCTTTCCTATAAATAGTCAAAAACTATCTCCTAATGGAAAAATACCTTCCAGTAGATATGTGACATACTGAAAAAAAAAAAAGGAAAAAAAAAATTGACATACTATTTCAGACAAAAATTGTAGGACCTTTGGTCTTTTAAAAATCAGTTAAATCAAAGTTTTCCAAATTCTTTGGATGATAGTAGCAATCCTCCAAGTTTCTCAGACCTCTGGATACACTATCAAGCTTATTAAAAAAAATTTATCAAAACCTGAATAAAAGCAGTCTGTTTTTTTTACTGCTGTATGTCACAAGGTTTATTAGTTTTGATACATGCTAACTCCAAATTAAGTTTCTCTAAAACTGCAGTACTGATAGAGCCTTTTGCTATCTCTGTCTGATCCTTTCCTGTAGGGAGATCCTATGATGTCAGACAATATTTAAGTCTTTTTCCAGTGAAGAAATTAACAGAATCTCCTTCCTACACTTGCTGTTAACTAGTACAGGCTTAATTTCTTTATGGAACTAGCGTACACATCCTGTAAAGAAAGCATGCTTCACCATACTACATCCACACAAACAGTAATCAATAAATCATAGTCTACATACCATGCAGCTAGATTAATCCATGAATCACTTCCAGCTCACAATATATGGCCTGACAACCAGAACAGACTAAAAACATTCAGTTTTAAGAAACAGCACTGTATTGACCCTATGGTCATCATGCTTCTTTTACTGAGTCTATCAGTGTGAGTCACACACAACGCAAAAATGCGAGTCCAAAGTCTCAGGGAAAAAAAAAAAAAAAAGCTTAAAAGAGAATTTAAGATGTCATTTAGTCCACCTACACATCATACTGTCTCAAAGATCAAACTACATTTATAACACTCCAGACTGATAAATATCTAACGCCTTTTTAAAATTCCCCAGCTCTCTACAGCCTTCACAACCCGTAGTTAGACAGTACGACAGTTTTTCTTAGTGCCAAATCCAGGTTTTTGTTGCTATAATTTATGCCTATTACTTCTTATCTTACTCATTATGAACATGAAGAATATACTCTTCTCTTGTTTTGTACAAGCTCTTTACTTCTTCAGATGTTTTTCATGTTTTTCATGTCTACCCTTAGGCCTCTCTTCTCTAAACCATCCAGTTGCAAGCTTTTCCATCTTTTGTTGCAGGTCAAACTGTGCTTGTTCTTAGTGCTCCTTTCTACACTCTTCCTCTGCTTCTTCAAGTATAAAATGGTAATTTTGTCAGTGGTCCAGAATTAGCAAGTCAGATATGACTGAATGAGCGATGCATTCATATTACAAACTATGCCCCTGTTTATATATTCAAATATGATTTTTTGCAACTGTTGATACTGCAGTCCCATGTCCAGCTTTGCATTCACTAAAAATTTCAGATCCTTCTACTTCTGAAAGGCTCTTAAGACATTTGCTCCTCACCTTAATTCTGTATATCATATTTTCCTTCCTGAGTACAGGTTCTTGCATCTGTTCTTGGGAAAACTGCATTCTATTTATTTCAGACAATATCTCCAATTTGTCAAGATTCTTTTTAAATTTAGTTTTGTCCTTCACATAACTGTATCTTCTCTCACAGTTCCAAGCTACCCTCAAATTTAAGAAAATACAGTGTTTTTTATTTAGCAACCAAAAGCATTATGCATATACTGAGTAGCATGGAACACAAGAAAGACACCATTTAAAAAATCCTACTTTTTATAACTTTACATATAACTATGATTACAACAGGTGCTGCTTCAGTTTCATATCCACTTTGCTGTATTATCATGTTCCCTTTGCTTGCATACTGAAATACCATGTTAGTGTCAAAAACTTTACTAAAACCAAAATATATACTGATTTATTTTTTTATCCATGCCCTGGTTTTCTGCCTCAGAAGGAAACTGAATTGGCTATTTGTTTTTGACAAATCCAGTTTAGCTGACAGTAACAGCTTTATCTTACAGTGCTTACAAACAATTTGGTTCAATTACTTGCTCCAATATCTTTCTGGAAACTGCAGTAGTGCTGTATGACATAATATCTTGGCATCCTCTTTTGGTCCATTTTAAAGAAGGGAAAAGAAAAACCGTGGTGCCTGTTACCCATTTTCCATGAGTTCATAAAACTACTAACTTTTCCAACTATGACTAACTAGTAGTTCAGGGCCTTTTTTCTGACAATTAGAATACAAATTATATAGTTATATAAAGAAATAGAATGGAAATTATACATATTTAGATATAGAAATACAATGGGAATTAGAACATAAATTATAAGTACTAGCAGAACTACTTTATTTCTTGTTCTATGATTACTAATTGTTACTGCAACTATTATTGCCAAGAAATTGGGGGCGTAAATATTGAAAATTTTCAAGGGCAATAAATGATAGTTAAAAGTTTATGTCGCCAGTCATATTTCTCTAACTGCAATTTGTACTTCCACTTCCTTAACATAGCAGTGCTCCTTAAAGTCCCATATGGAGATAAATAAAGAATTTTGGAACTAAGTTTTGGATGTCATGAAATTATGCATAGTAAATGAACTTCAATATGGAAAACTATGCCATACTAAATAATATTCTCTAAGGGGCATAAACAAAATATACAAATAAAGGTAAATGTGGTGGACAATACCTTTTATCTTATTTTAATATATCATTTAGAAACACTTTTTTTAAAAAGCATTTTGGTAAGAGTTTTCTTCCCTATGGCAAAATCTGCTTGTTAAGCCACAGATGCCATCAACTCTGTTCTCTAGACTAATATGATACAATAGTGTCAATGATACACCACTGAGGGCACGTCACAGATCTCCAATAGAAGGCAGTGGAGGAAAAGACCTTAAGCAAGAGACTGTCATATTCTAATCTAATCTTTCTACAGACTGAACTTAGATACCTCTCCTCTCCTCCCCCCCACCCAAAAGGTGTAGATGTCCCTGCTTTTTACATTAAAAAGAAAAGCAAAAGAGGAGATCTCACAGCTTTCTGACTCCTTGAGAAGATTCCACTCAAAAGAAAAACCTCTTCTGATGAGAGCTCATTCTACCAGAAAAGCAGAGAGAAACTACTGTTTAACACGTACCACGAATAAAGTTTTATATGAGAAACAAGCCCATCTAAAGCAAGGTTGCTATGTTAGTGTAGCAACTGAAGTCAATAAAAATGTGATATCTGATCTGCTGGTATCTGCAAAGTGTATATATGGATTGTCCATTGTTTTCTACCAGGAAATTTGTTTCAGCACTATATGAAACTGGTTTTAAAAGTTTTTCTCATCATACCATATATGGAGCTTAAATTTAAAAAAGAAATAGCAGGGGAAACTATTTCAAAAGAACATATTTTTCTTCTAAATGTAAATTGGGTGGTGGAAGTAATTACAAACCAAAGGAAGGCTATTAGGTCTGTCTTATTCTTTCACTGCATTTAAAAAATAATAATGTTGAAGTAAAATGATATTTATTTTAAATAATTGTTTCATAACAGGGCTAAATGGGAAGCAAAGAGGGATAATCTATTGAATTTGTTTGCTGCATGCAAATACCTGAAATTTACTTATACTATTGTTTCAAAAATCAGGGGCCTAAAAGGAAGTGAATACGTAGAAATTCAGCTGTGTCAACAGCAACTCCTTATAGGCTTTGCAACAAAGAACCGAGAGTTGCCTTCCCACTTTAAATAAGTAGTTGCCAATTTTAAAATGTCTTCTACACTTCCTTAACAGCAGCCTACAGTGCTGGTAACAGATCAGTGTATTCCATGTTGGCATTCCTAGATTATTCGGATGCAGTAATCTTCGGGTAAAAGTGCAAAGCTCAGAAACCTGTGAGACAGATTCTTATCCTAGTATACCTGAAAATTTAATCTTATTAGAGAGATACTTGCCATCCTGCTGGGGCAGCTAAAGCTACTGCCCCTTCAACCAGACGTTACAGGTTCTTCACATGTAGCGATTTTCCACTGCACTGCAAAAGACACAGTACACATCGCTGCATCTCAGTAGAGACACCAGCCTTCCATCAGTGGAACCATTAAATAAGAAAATGTTCAGAGATTTACAGCAGGAAGTAGTTAGATAAGATTGAGATGATATTGTACATACATTAGTTTAATATATAAGTGCAAAGTAAAAAAAAAGCTATGTTTGCTCCTTTAGACACATTATATATTTTGTGACAAGAATAGCCTCACAAATTGGAACAGGCTAGATAAAAATCCAATAATACATCTCAGAAAAATGGCTGAGTGATTTGGGAAGTTTAATTTTCAAAATTATTACATTACTGATACTATGGTTGCAAGGATAAAATCAGAGTGAACAAAACTCATTCTGCTTCCAGTAACAGTACTTCATCTCTACAAACATCATTTCCAATGACTATATTTTCTCAGAGACCAGGAAAAAAAACAACCAGGTGGGCACACAAATTTTTCCTATTATACTTGTCCTTCAGCATTAAGACACTTGATACATTCAATGTACTTCTAGATGCAACAAAACATCCAAACTCATTCAATGGCACATTATCATTCTTACTTCCAGTATGTTTATTTTAGCTCCAACAGATAAGGACGCAGAGTAATCACCTCAAATACGTCACTTTCCTTATCATACTGTCCTCGGTTCAGGGTTATTTCTGGTGATGACATAAAAGACGATGCTATTACAGCCTCAGATACTATGAACTCAGCATGACTCAAATACACTAGCCTCTCAGAGACAGAAGATAAAAATTTAAAAACCAAGATGCTAAAAACATACCAGCATCACTATCACACCCAGACAACTAAGACAGCTGTAAGGCTTGTGCACTAACTTTGCAAACATATTTAAATTAGTTTTATTTTTAAGCTAAAATAGTTATATCCTGGCAAAAGATATAAAAGCCTATTTTCAATTAAATACTCTATTCACCACATTGTTTCCAAACCAGGAATATCACATGGAAAGAATATTTTTTGTGGAATACATTTGATTGTGAAAGTGTCAACGCCAATTAAAAACCCAAAATGAACCCCTTCAACTCATCTTTCAGAGAAAAGGCAGGACTTTGTTAAATATATTTATATTGTTTTGAAGGAATTGGATAATCTAGCAGATATAGCAATAATCTGCAATACACAAAAAAATCCCAAATTCACAGAATCACCGGGTTGGAAGAGACCCATTCATATTCATATTTCACATTTCTTTTCCCTTAATATCAACTATACAATAAACCAAACTGCTACTATTGAAAGTGTAAAGCTTAAAAATGTGTTAAAAAATAAAATTTACATTGGTGAGATTTCCAAAGAAAAATATTTTTTATGAAATTGTACAGAACATGTTTTCAATTTACAAGGAATTTAGGAAAAATAAATTTAATCTTCTGAAAGGGAATAGAGTATCCTTGGATTGCTATCACTTTAGCCTGGGATGCACAATAATACTTAAGAGCAAATCTTTTGTATAGCCATATCACTCTACAGAAAAAATAAAACCAAACCCATACTACACCTCTGAGTAACATGTTTATCCAAGGAAGAATTGTAGATTTGTGTCACTGCATCAACAAAATGCTGGTAGGAACTTAGTATAATATTTAGCAGGAAAACAATAATGCCTTTACAAAAATTTGATGGTGATATATTTATACTGCAAACCCAAACAAACTGCTAAAATTTACTCGTAGGGTTAAACAAGAACAGTCGAAGACTACTTGATTTCTGCATGACAGAATCAACACAGTGATTTAAGATCCTTAAGCTATATATCCGCCATTCTCTCATACTTAGGCTCTCCTAGGCCATTCCCTGTGCAGCCTGAGCAGGAGGTTTTTACATCCCTCTTAAAAGTTACATTACTATACCGTATACCAAAAAGTATACTGTGTTACTGTGTCTGTGCCAGAAAGAGAAAACATTGTTTTAGAAGATACACGCTGCAGTATACTGGCACTGTTGAATTCCTATCAGAAAAAAAGTAAAGGAAAAAAATAAGAGCAGAAATTTGGCTACCTCCCAAAAGCAAATGTTTTCTTTCCCTGTTATATTTAATAGCAATAGCTACCTGACACTTGATTCAAATTCTGATAATTTTCCAGCAGACTTGCATCCTCTCCTCTCTTCTCTAGCACAGAAGCACTATTTGGCAACAGTGGAACCTTCTGTTTCTAATAAACTGATCATATTTGCCTGTAATTCATAGTGACATTTAAATAAGGAAGACTACAGGTATTACCAATGTTACGTCATTTTATTTGCAGATTCTTCTGGCTCAACAGATGCACAGTGCTCTTCCAATATGCCACGTTTTATGAAAGCCAGCTTAAGCCATGGCAAATTACCAGTTAGTATCTTTATCGTACAAATTGTGTATAGGCCTGGCCCAAAGCTGTGACAGTAACTTCTGCTGTACTCAGTACCACCTCAGTCTGCAAACAAAGATGAGCAGAAGCGCTAAATGTCTGTACTGCACATAAAAAACCTGGAAGATCTGCATCCTCATCTGAAAGATTCTTGTGCATCTGCTCCTCAGTTTATTCAACTAAAACTCCTCTGTACATTCCACGCCTCAGAGGCTACGCATATGTCAACTCCTCACCCCTGCCCCACCAGGTTATTCATTCACCTTTTTCAATGGAGCCTCAAGCACTTCCACTTTTTCTCAATTCCCTTCTTCTTCTTAAGACTTGGGATCCATGTGCTTCAACCATTTGCTTCTATACTAAGACAAGTAAAGCAGTGTCCAGAAAATGCAGAGCTCAGAGTCCATCCCCATCTTTCTCACTACATTTATTGATGTTTATTCCTCTCCAGAAACAGTAGGAAACTCTGTGTCTGTACACGCATGAAACTTAAGACTCTCAGATGCATAAGCTAGATGGTAGGAATGTTCTAGACAGCTGCCTAGAGGAGAAGCTAGTGGCTGTTGTTTTGACTTTTGCATAAGTTATTCCAGAAAAATATGAGGTAGAAACATGACTGAAAAAACTTCAGCAGCAGAGCTAAGCTAAGCTAATATTAGCAAACTATGCCAGCAAGATACTCCCTCACTTACTCTCTTTGCAAAAGCATTTATAGCTCTTCTGAAAAGCTGCAGTTCAAAACGACCAGGTAAAATGTCAGTAGGCAACAATTTGATATCCACAGTGAAAAGACATCATCGTATTTAGCCACATGATTCATTGCTGTTGCTTCAATACGCAATGAACAAGGCAATAAATTAGAGAATATGCCTACAATTTGTTCTGCTAATGCTTTTTAGAGAACCTCTATAAGAAGAAAAAGAAATTACACATTTTAATCCTACTGAAACTTGCAAAACATTTACAGCAGGGTTTTATCCCTTTTACTAAATGCATTGTGGTGTAAAAAGGGTTTAGAAACTTGTACTGGCATTTCCATAAAATAAAATACCTAGCAAAATATCCAAAAATACTAACAAAAAGTTAAAAGTTTCAGTTTTAACTGAATAAAGTCTGGAACATTAAATTTAGAATCCTCTTTGTAACAGTAATGAATTTCCCTTATATATACTCTCAAATCTCAATTTCATTTATCAAGATATTTCCTAAAGCTTTGCGGAGTCATAACATTAGACACATATATCTACACAAAAGTCAGTAAATATCACATTCTCAACTATGCTTTAATTTCAATACACTTTTAAAAATGAAAAGTCTTTAAAAAGTTGTTAAGGCTCTAATGTATCTAATGCTACAAAATTTAAGATTTTTCCTGAACTAGAAGGGCTAATTTGATTGCAGTGTCACTTTGCTAAGTTAGCTAATTTTATCTGAAGAAGACGGCCATTCATTTGTCAAAACATGATGTACACTCCCAGCTCCTCACAGTAAAATATAATACAAGTCAGCAACTGTTCATACAGCTGGACCTGAGACATTCAGGCTGGTACATTAAAAAATTTAAGACTGACTGCAGTGCACCCGTTCCCTTACTGCCAAGGATGACAATAAAGAAAAGAGGAATTAAAGGAAATAACAGAGGAAAGTTGCATGATTCAGGCATTTGAATGCTGCACTGTTGAACCAGGCACAGCCTCTTCAAGGACTGTGGAGTTCTGATGTGACTCCCAAAATCCCAGGCAAAGTAGAGTTTTCTGAATTGCCTATCAAGTTCTCCTCAATATTTGAGGTCCATCTTCACTTTACATTAAGAATTGTAAAGTGAGATAAAGAGAAGCTGGGCAAACAACATGAAATGGCAACTACAGTAAAGGAAATACTGTGTTATAAAACATAAATTTAAAGTAAGGTTACAGATACTACTTTCACTTTGGTGTTTCTAAACATCCATTCACTGGATTTGCAACTTTGCATAGAAAGTTTACACTGAAAATTCAATAGTAATTTCTAAATATTAAAGCCAAGACATCAGTCTATCACATGGTAAATCACTATCACTCATGCAGATGACAACATACACATTCAACATACAGACTTGTTAACAAGGAGCAACCAAGAACAGCAGCAGATATGCATTCTCCATCCAGATCAGCAGTGCCTCAGATACTTGGTAAATTTCACAGACATTAGCTGCCAACAGAGAAATGCCAATACTCAAGAATTTTTGGTGCTGCTTTAAAACTAGCTAGATGAGGAAGACAGAGAGCAAATCAGTCAGACACCTGCATCCTGGAACTACTCCTACTCAGCCTTTTCCAAACCAGCATCTCATTTGATTATTAAAATTCAAGATATCTGAAGGTGCTATTAGTTACAAACAGAAACATGGCACAATTAGCAGTTCTGGTTTTGGTCTAGCTTTTCCTTCATTTACTTACACTTAAACACATTTCAGATTTGAAAAGGTGAGGTTTATTCGTCTGATTGTTTAAGTTTGCTTTGTGTTAAAAAATCTTTGTGTGTTTTAAATAGATACATGACCTTGGGAGGGTATCATCAAGATATGTACCATGAAGCCAAATAAGAATGAGATATACATGATCTATGTTGCTAATTTTAAACTGCAAAATAAAGGTAGAAAAATATCACCACCACTGAGATACAAAGAACTGAACTTCATACTTAACGCATTGATATTTTAACTCACTGTATTTCCCCATGCTGTTATTGGGCCTATGAATTTTTAAGAATCAAAATGAAAGAGTGAATGATAATAAACTGTAGGACAAATTGTGTTTAAAAGTGCTCCTTTATACCAGCTTAATTCAAACACAAAAGATGAGGCCAATACAGCTGAAAGTTAAAATATTTCAAACAAAAATGAAATACAGTAATTTTTTTCATACTAACAATATAAGACAATGATTTATATAAATCTTAACAAAATATCCCTTTAAATAATACTGACTAAAAGATGAAGTGCTGTTCACACATTGATGCATATTCTAACCTCTATGTGATGACAAGGAAAAAAACCCTTATCAGTAGATCACTGTACAGCTAAAAAATGTACAACTTTTGTGTTACCTCCTGATACATAATTTCCTACCCACCACTCTAAGACAGGCTACAGCCTGGCTCATCAGATTGTTCCACAAAGGCAAGTACGCAACCCCATGGAATTGACTTCATTGAATGTCTCATTCTTCGCAGTTTTGCCAAGGGAGCAGAGAAAGGGAACGCAACAGGGGAACTTTACAGTAACATGCCTTTGGGCACTATGGGCTGCAGCTTAACCACAATTTGACTGGAAGGATTTGCTCCTAGAACCAAAAGTTTTGGGAAAATCCACGTCCAAAGCTTTTCTCCCACCCCTTCCTCTCGATCATTCAAGAAAATACATCAACACATCCTGGAGAAAAAAGTAGATCCCCTGGTGCCATAACATTTTGAGATGAACAAAAAGTCATGCCACTATTATTTACAGCATTAGTCACAACAACAAAAAAATGTGAGGGAAGGGAGGTGAAGAGAGAGAAGCACGTTTCAGGTTGGACAAAGTATCATATAGTAAGCAGAATTTCCTGTTATCAATCTTCCAAGTCACAAAACCCCAAGTCATAAAACCCCAAAATGTTTTGCCGTTTAAGTAAGGGGTTCAAGGATTCTATATCAACCTAAGTACCAGCATTTCTAGCATACCTAGAGCAAAACTCTATTTGACTGACTTCCCACACAAACTATTTTGATTACATTATGCAGCAAGTGATTCAATTTTTCTTTTGGCAATGTAAGCACAACATTAACCCTTAAAATTTTATGGAAACACCTAAATATACTTATAATCATGCCCACTCAGAATACAGTTATGCTGTTGTCACAGAGCAGGCTCATGAGACAAACCTGAACTATAAAATGAAAAAGCATCTGTGCTTCTTGTACAAACAGCATAGCAAATGTAAAAACAGATAAGCAGGATCAAAGTACCCATGCCTTGCCTATCCTGAATGCTTCAGAAGCTTATCCTAGAATTTTTTTTACAGCCATTCTTATGAAATTGTATTGTATTGCAAGATGAGAAAGCAGATAAATGAGGGGAGTATGATTAATGAAAATTCCTCCATCAGCTTCTCAACTTACAATATTACATGGAAGCTAATCAGCAGAATTGCTGCTTTCTTTTAGAAAAGGGCTCTAACGGTAGGCTCTCATGACAGCCAAACCCATAAAACTGGCCAAGGGAAAAATGTCTTTTAGATGTGCACTGGAAGCAACACTTTAATAGTTCTTGCCAAGTACTTAAAATATATATGTTGTATAGCTTCCAGGTGTTTGGAATTGGAGGCCCTGAAATTCAGGTGGATTGGTCTTTTCAGGACCACATAAGAAAAACTGGACAGAACCTCTCCTAAATAATTTACATGACCCAAAGGAATTTTTTCACTTCAATCCTAACATGTATGTAATATGATTTTTCTTCTGACTCCTCCTTGAAGACAATCCTGGGAAGCTAGATGCCTCCTTCATGACCTTCCTAACTTCCTCTTTCCTAATGTCCTTCTTTCTCCTCCTTTAATCTTCCCTACATAAAGTTGGTTGATATCTAAGTTACTGCAGATTTCCCCCAGCCCCTCCTTTTGTTACTGAATACTTTCCTTCAAAGTTTGGGAAACTACAATGCCCTCAAATACCAATGAACAGAAGAGAAATGCAGCAGTGAAAACATAAATATGCTCATCTCATCTAGCTTACTTTCAGCAATAACTATTAAATTGTCCAACAGAAACATGAACTTCAAAATCTAAATTTTTAGTTAAAAACAGAGAAAATGGTACACTAGACAATGTCCCAAAATGACAATGTCCCAAAACGACATTTAATGTTTCAATTAAAAACAAAACAAACAAAAGCAAATGCTTCAAGAACTAATAGTCAATCCATGTTTACCTGACAAACAAAAGAAAAAAGTTCATTTAATTAAGGTACAGTTCCTTGAAAAGGAAATTTCAACCATGGCTAGTCTGCTTTTCAGCTGCTTTTATAACACAAATAGTGCAGAAAAAGTAAAAGCTGGCATTTTTTCAAAGCCTCTTGGTATTCAACAGGGTTACTACGAGATTTATGAACAAAGAGCTCTACCTTTCAGCTTCAGGAGAGATCCAATTCAAAGACAGAATTAATACCGCAGTCTAATCATCTGACAAACAGAGTTAGAATAAAGTAGTTTAATACAAAGTATAGTGATAGGAACCAATTGCTGCAGTGTGGATTCAGTTCTACTGACCACAGATAAGTGTAATGTCAAAATACATTTTCAGAATAGTGTTAAAATATTTCACAGAAAAATAATTTATTTGAAGTTGCTGAAGACTAAATACTCTTTCAACCAAGCATGGTAGATTCATAGATATTTTCTTTTCTTAGCATTCAAATTACCATAATGTGACTATTCCTTATCCCATAATCAGGTACCTCAACTTTCTACTGCGAACATGCTGAATTAATCTGGTCATTTCCATCACCAGTTCTCATCTGCTATCATCAACAACAACAAAAATCCTTAAAACCGGTTGAGCTGATCTTCTCTACCATCCATTTCCAATTTTATTATTTCAAGCTTCCCATCACCTTTTTCTACTTCTGGTCAAGGAGCTCCACCTCTTATGTTTATCAGTCAGTACTTTTTCACTTAATCAACTCAACTCATTAGGAAGTACAAAACTACCATGGATCAGTGAGTTGAAACTGTTCACCAATGGGCCAGACATACACCAGAGCCAGCTCAAAAGAGAGCGCTATGTTCACTCAAGATCTTCCATCCTTTTCAGCATTCCCAATACTCAGCAGAGGGTTGAACTTGCATAAACAACTAGTCTATCTTATGAACTGATTAGTCTCCTAAACTGCTTCAAAATAGTAAGAAACAAGCATTTCCTCACTACTGAGGAATATTACTGTAATACTGAGCATCTCAGGAGTTCAAGTCGGGGGACACATTCATATCACCAACTTTGATGCATGGAATGAACAGAATTCATATGATGAATCTGGGGTACTGAGGTACCTGAAATATAAATGACATACTTGAAATCACGTAAGGAAGCTAAATCATATTTGTACTTTAAGTAGAACAACACGACATATTCCTAACGAATACAAAGGCAAGGGGTCATCAACTGAGATCTGAAAGATGCTACAAGAAGGTTATCAGAAGCCAGGCAGCTGTACTTCAAAATCAGCTTTCTCAGGCCAACAGGTCATACCAAGTTGCAGAGCAACTGACCTAGATGGAACACCTCATGCAAGTTACAAGCTTTCCAGTATGTAAGCCACCCAAGATATTTCTGCACATCCTTATGAAGTTAAATCCGCATGTGCATACCTAATGAAATTTAATAAAATTATTTATGACTTGTAATTCAACTAAGCATCAGAACTCTAGACATAAACAATGGTTTTCAGATATATTTTATGTATTTCCTTAAAAAGGGAACAAAGTAGGAATTTCCTTCCAAAATTGCTACAAGGTGAGTGTAAGAAATTGCAACATTAAAGTACCTGAAGCAATGAAACACACATAAAATGTTAAAATATATTAGTAAAGAGATGTTTAACTGAGAAAACTATCCTTTGACGAAAATTTAGTAGCAATATTCATTAGTTCCTTCCTCAAGACACAACTGTTCTTATTCATGCTATGCCATTTTGGGTCCGATTAAAATATAAAATCTCTTTAGGAAATGTTAAGACTATATTGCACCACAATTTATAGCTGATCTGTCAAACTGTGATAACACTGCATTTCTTATCAACCAACCTGTATATCTTCTATTACTATGTATGAAAACTTACCCTAAAATAACTTCATAGTTGTCACAGATAACTGTAAAATGAAGAAAGTCTATGGTTTGGTAAGAATTACATTCGATACATAATCACAATAGGTTGTACGGAGCTTTATATCATGTACCTGTTTATGAAGACATATGGCAACATTCTCTCTTATTTTCACTGCTCACTGTGTTCTGAGCTTTCTTAAATACTGTTTCTGTACGTGACAAGATAAACAGAGGCATGTTGAAGTGCCCTGGGCATCTGGAAAATTGGGTCAGGTGGATGTACTATCACTGCTGCTTCTCACCTAAACTGAAGATTAGTGATGACTCTAAAGTGAGATTCAGTGTGGGATCTGAAAGACTCCCATTTACCACAATTTTGACAGTAGATAAAACTGAAATAATAGATCTTACGCAAAGGGTTACACAAAAATTTTTAAAAACGCAAACAATACAGAATAATAAAGATCATCAATCTGACGGTCATGTTGAAGAGGCTAGAAAACCGAAAAAGCCACATGCATTTAAGGATTTGATTGCTCATGGAAATGCTTAAACTAGGGGAAATAGTGGGAGTTTTGGCTGATATACTGTACTCTGAAAAACTTTCACTTCAGTAAACCAGACAAGTAAGAAAAGCAACAAAGACACAGTGTTCTAGCAGTTGTCCAATCTCAGTAAATTCAAACCTTTAAAAACTGCACAACAAAGTGCTTTTGTATACCTTTATTAGCTGAATCTATAAGGAACAGCAAGAACATTCCAATGAGATCTCTGGGCTTGAATGCTGAGGTTTTAACATCAATGGGAGATAAGAAATCACGCACTACCAGTGTCAGGTAAGTAAACATTTTTGCCCCTTGTTTGGCAACTACAGCAGTTTTGTTATTTCAGCAAACATAACGTTCATTTTTTGCTCAACAGAGGAATCAAATGGATTTAAAAAGTCTACACAATTGTTCTGAAAAAATAAGATTTTGTAGAAGGAGCGTGTACAATTAACTGGCACTTGTTTAAAATGTTGTCTACAAGTCTACTACAAAAGAAACACAAAAAGTTATAAAGAACAATAAAACTGAAGAGAAAGAAGAAAATAAAAGATCCATTGAGGAGATAATTAAAAATTAAAATCTACAGAACTACACTGATCTTCAAACTTTCTTTCCCAGTAACTTCTCATGAACCTGACTGCAAAATAAAAATGATAAAGTGTTATTTTAGGGGTGTGGGGTGGTTTGTTCTATGTTTGGTTGTTGGGTATTTTTTAATATACGTAATGAAATTAATGCTATAAACAATGTCAGCAGCATTTTGTTTTGATTCAGTTAAATGAGGAATTACACGAGTTTCAGTAAATTATAACCTTAAAAATTTAAATAACTTGCAAAGAAACCATTACTGTCATTCAAACAAGTTTCTATAGCTAAAGTCTGAATGTTAAGTGTAAATTAAATTGCCATTTGAGAATATAAATAATTTATCTGTTTAATGTGAAGGAAAGATGCAACAGAACGTTTTTCTAAAGAGAAGTTTTAGTTATTGCATAGCGCTCCCTAGTGGTAAAAGGTGTTCAAGTCAACTAACTCTTTGGAGCAATTCTGACTAAAGAATTTATCATTTAAATTATAATACAACTTTACATGACTGAATATACATCTATGTTTCTTACTTGGGTGGAAAAAATACAGACACTTGAGAAAAGTGCTATCTTGTGTGGTGTTTGCTAGTTTTGTGTTATGGTTGTTCTGTTTTTTAGCTACTTTACAATCTCGTGCAGCTTTTTTCATGTCAATGTTTCAAATATCATCTTTGCGAAGACTACTGATGCTGAATCTAGTGACATTTCAAACTTTCTTTAAATTATGTCTTAATTCATATCATAGTAGGACATTCCACAAACAAAAAGCATTTACATTCTGACTTCAAGCATAGTCCATAAGTACAAAATACTTCGAACTGCTTCTAAACAGTTTCTACAATCTGCATATACACTTCTTTATTTCCATAGGGTTGATGACGCACAGCTTAATACTGAGAATTCTGATACCCAGACATGTAACTAAGTTGTACTTCATATATGATAAATTAGAAATAAAGCATATAAAAAAGATGATGATCTAGTTACAACAACCTGCACTTTTACTTCTAAAGTAATTTTGGTTTAAGACAAATACTGGTTTTCAACACACCAAGACATATTTACTTGCCTGTGACCCGAGATCAAAGACATGAGGTTGGCTTCTGCAAGACATGCAGAGGAATTTACTAGTCTTCCAATTAGCTCACTCCCTATCTCTTCTTCTAACAGCAAGTTTTCAATGGTATCCTGCTCAACCATGCAGATTTCCCATTATATGATGACCACATATTATGATGAAAGTAAAAACTACCTTACATCATTTTTCAAATATAAAATCAAGACATTTCTGTATTCATTAACTAAATTCATGTGAAACTCAACTGTGTTTTTAGTAGAACAAGCCACATTTTATTATTTAACAGCTTGGGACATGCTAGTTCCTAAACTCTGATTTTATGCTAGAACTCCAGACTAGATCTATTTCAGCTTTTTTTCTTGGAACAAGCATCTTCTCTGGCAGATCAGTAAAATATTATTGTCATTCTAGCAATAGAACAAGTGCAGATAAAACTGGCTAATCCATTATGTTCTCCATAAAAGGAGAACTAGGAAGACCATACAGTCCCTGTTGGACACAGAAGGAACAACAGTGACAGCAGATGAGGAAAAGGCTGAGGTACTTAATGCCTTCTTTGCCTCAGTCTTTAATTGTAAAGAAAGTTGTTCCCTCTGTGCACAAACCCTGGAACTAGAGGAGCAAAACGAGGCTCCCATGGTCCAAGAGAAGGTGGTCAGAGCCTTGCTTGTCCAACTAGACATCCACAAGTCTATGGGGCCAGATGGGATTCACCCTAGGGTATTGAGGGAGCTGGCGGATGTGCTGGCCAAACCCTGTTGCATCATCTTCCAACAGTCCTGGAAGACTGGGGAAGTTCCACTGGACTGGAGGCTGGCTGATGTTGTGCCCATCTATAAGAAGGGTCGCAGGGAGGATTCAGGGAAATACAGGCCTGTCAGTCTGACCTCAGTACCAGGGAAAGTCATGGAACAGGTGATCTTGAGTGCTATCATGAAGCACATGCAAGAGAACCAGGTGATCAGGACCAGTCAACACAGATTTA